>JAHPZR010001495.1:5000-27500 GCA_019787425.1 Platygyra sinensis
TTTCATCCTTGCTTCAAGATGTCCGTTTAAGTACAAACCACTATGAAGCAGATGAATTTGACAGCTTTGAGCCCCTTAATTTAACAAGCACTCAAAAAGTTCCCACAGTTGCACTTATGGAGAGTTTTCAAGAGTTGCAAGAGGAGCTCTCCGGCTAAAGGTGAAGGTAAAAATACTACATGATGAAGTGTGCCATTTAAGGTACCCGCCTAGGCAAATTTTAGAAAATTTCAAAGAAAAATTATATGGCATTATCTTCGACAGAATGAAAGAGATGTGGTTGAAACTTTCCCATAAGATAATGTACATAATCTATCCCTGTTTTTTTGGAGTCAATGTGCACCTGCATTGATACCCTATCAAATTACACAAGGGACCCCTGGGGTATATTTGTAGTCACATTTTTCCCTTTTTCTCTAGTGGTATTGAAAGTTATTAAAATCTTTTTCCATTTTTATATTCCTCTTACCGAAACTTAAAAATGTTGGTTTGCAAACTGCTATGTTCAATTTTAAAGAAGAGATATTTAGCGATTTGTGACATTTTTCAGAAAGTGTCAGTCAAACTGGAATAACTTGGAGCTAGATTAGCAAGAGACGTTTTCCAAACCAACGATTAATCGTTCGTAGTATTCAAGGCTCTGTGCCAAATATTTTGCTAATATATTAATTACAAGTTGCGTAAAACAGTTTTAAAGGATGGCATGTAATCAGATGTAAACATACTTTTATCAAAAACACAAAAAAACCTGTTGTAAACCTCCAGATTTCTCTCAAAATCACTTGCATTTACACTCATCCGCCATCTTGTATTATTTTCCGCTGGTCTAAGAAATAAAAGGCTCAGAAATAAAGGTCTCTTTGTCCTTTGTTTGTCCGTTGCTATGGACGCCACAACTCTGGCGTGACATGGTTGGTTCACTTCCGCCCAAGCGTTGTATCATCAGAGCGAGGCTTATTTTACGTCACCGTTCAACACATACATGAAAACATGGCGTCCACTTCGGGTGGAAAGCGTTTGTAGAAGAAGGAAAAGAGAAAGTTGCAATCTGAACGGGGAAAGAAAAGTGCGGAAGTCCGAGGACTTGGTTTTGGTGCAAGGCAAGATTTTGTGCTTCCTGCACAATGGAACACAGAGGAACACGAGACTGCATCAAAGAAACGGACAGTACTTGTATCGCCAGGAAAGACAAAATATCACCACCTCACGAAAGTGCGAGAAACCCTCCGGGAAAGAAGTATGGACCTGTGCTTTTTGAACTCCTCTGAATCATCACAAAGTGAAGGAGACCATTCCGATTTTGAGCCTTATGACAAAAAATCAAAAGGGAAGGGATGTGGGAAAACAGAAAATGTTGAGCGAAGACTCTTTGTGTGCGAATCTACGCAAGTGACGAAATTTGTTGAGGATATCAACAAAACCTCGCGCTGCTCTACTTTGCATTGTAAAGGTAAGGGAAATGTTTTTTTAATGTATCCTTTCAAACCGCCTTCCTTGTCAATTGAATTTTTATAATGTTCACGAAAATCTTAGATTTCTTGGTTCACCCAGACTAAGTCGGGTGTGATTTTTAGCTCATTTAGTGTGAGCTGTTTGTTCTCAACCATGTCATAGATATAGCTAATGGACAAACTATAATTTAGCGAAATGCATCTAGGGCGTGAAGGCCAGTTCCCATTAATTCCTGATTTTTAGCTGAAATCTTTTTTCTATATATATTCTAGGCTAGATTGCAGAAATCCCCACCGCTGAAACATTTCAAAAAATTGACAATAATTCGAGTGTTTCTGATTTTCACCATCCTTAGGGGTAGTGTGAATAAAAATGGAACGTCCCACAAAATATGCATCATCAATGCTGCTCATGCAGTGCGGCAGTTGTCAAGTCTCAAAGCTTGATGCCTGAAGGAAAACTTGAACATGTATGTCAGCAATCGTTCCATATCCAAAATACAATGAATAAATCTGTTTCTTCATTTTTGGTGTAATTTGAGAAAAAACGTGGATCATGTGATACAACTGTACGTAATTATTTTCAAGCCTCCCGGATCTTTGTTTGAAAATGTGACCTAACATTTACCACTATCAGGCTATACTGCACCCATCATGGTCTATTGGGAAAAGTAATAACATGCTACCTTATTATGGTCTTCCGTGATGTAACGTACATGCATTTAATTTAACAGGTATTCTTGTGGTGACTAAAGTCGAACCTACAGGTCTTGGGGGGTCTATGAATGTGGCCTTTGCTTGTAACGGATGTGAGTTGCGAACGGTTAACTTTTCTGGATCAGCCTTGGTTGAAGGCTCCAAACGAACCGTGGTAGGATTTGCCCTGGCAGTGGCCTTTTTTATTACTGGACATGGCTATGCCAAGTTTTCTAGAACACTTAGACAATGCCTTGGAATCAGCTGTATTTCCAAGAATCCTTACTATGAAGTGATTAAGCAAGTGAATCCGGTTGTGACTGCCATCCTAAATGAAATGTGTGATGAAGAAAAGGAGAGAATGAAAGAAATTGATGCCGGAGAATTAGGAAGTTGGCAAAGAGCAGTGGTAACATCAGATGGTGTGTGGCATACCCGTGGGCATTTTAGCAAGAATGGGTCATTTATAATCAAGAACTATTTGTCCGGAAGGTTGCTGTGGTATGGCCACAAGTGTATGCGAGGAAAGGATGATGTGGTGGAGGAAGAATTGTTTTGAGGGAACAGCAAAATCCATGGAGGGTATTCTTGCAGAGGAATGCTACAAACAGGCAAGGGATGAAGGTTGCAAGGTTGAGGTAGACTGGCAAGATGGCGATTCAAGTGCTGCGAAGTCAGTAAAGAAGTACCATCCAGATGGTAACGTCTACAAATGTGGTGGACACATTAGCAGAGCGCACTTTAATCAGCTAAAGGAGGCACCAAAGAAAAAGGATTTCTCTGCCGATGTGAAGAGAAAATACAAAGACATATTTCCCTCTGTGTCGACTGTGAAGTGCAAATGTGAAAGGCACAAAGCAGGTTGTGGGTGTCTTGGGGACAGTTTTCTGACTAACGCACGCATTAATCATTTCTGCTGCCTCCAGCAATGTGATAATCCTCAAGAGTATGCCAGACGAATGAGAGCCCTTGCAGAGTATCATGTCCGTGATACCCATGAGTGGGATGATGGTGAAGTACATACCTGTGGATTTCATCAAAATACAGTTTGCTGGCAATGGAGAAACTTGACACTAATCGGTAAAATTCAATTAGTCAAAACATTCGCTATGCCAAAATTTATGTATCGAGCCTCCTTTATTTCTTTTGATAAGGATATAATTAAGAGCATAAATTCTGTAATATTTAATTTTGTGTGGAGAGGCAAGGACAAAATTAAGAGATTGGCCTTAATTAGTGAATATGAAGATGGTGGCCTTAAAATGCCTCACCCTGAATCTTTAATTAAAACTCAAAGAATTGTGTGTCTTAAAAGGTATCTAGATGGCAATAGCGGCCCGTGGAAAGCTTTCCTGTCTCACTATCTCAAAAACGTAGGAACCAGTTTTCTGTTTCACTGCAATTTCAATCCATCGCGCCTACCCTGTAAATTACCAACTTTTTATAAAGAATGTCTTGAAGCTTGGTCTGACTTCAATGGTAATCATGATATAGTAGCTACAAAACAGGAAGTTTTAAATGAGATCATTTGGAACAACCAGAACCTTTTGATTGACGAGCACTCAATATACAGTAAGAGGATAAAAGAAGCAGGTTTTCTGAAAATTGGAGATATTCTCTCAAATGGCTTTAAGTTAAAACGCTGGGATGCTTTTAGAGAGAAAAATCTCTCTTTGTCTGATTATCTTCTCCTACAAGGGATTTTTTCCGCCATTCCGCCTAACTGGAAACTGCCATTTAAAGATGGAGAGAATACTAACAACCAAACTGACGAAACTGTCTCAGACGATGAGGTTCAAGATATAACTAGAATGACTTCAAAATCTATCTATTCCACCTTGGTCAAACGAATCCAGATTCCTCCCACTGCTCAATCTAAGTTTAATTCCTTATATAACATTTCTGGTATCACTGACTGGAAAAATATTTATCAATTACCGGGTCAAGTAACTCTTGACACCAGAACGAGAGCCTTTCAATATAAAATCATAAATCGTATTCTCTACACTAATAAAATCCTATATAAAATGAATTTAGTTCCTTCCCCG
The DNA here is from genome assembly GCA_019787425.1 of Platygyra sinensis. Taxonomy (NCBI): domain Eukaryota; kingdom Metazoa; phylum Cnidaria; class Anthozoa; order Scleractinia; family Merulinidae; genus Platygyra; species Platygyra sinensis. The sequence goes on from JAHPZR010001495.1 coordinate 9,196, forward strand.
ATGTGCACGTTTTGTGGAGATCACGAAGAAACTCTTGAGCATCTTCTTATCAGTTGTGCCTACACTAAAAACTTTTGGCTTTCGGTAAATTCTTGGTTAATTACTTACAATATGAAAATTGACAAGCTTGATGAGGTAACAATCCTCTTTGGTATTTTCGACAACAACCCAAGGAATTGTTTACTAAATCATTTAATCATTCTTGGGAAATATACTATTTATTTATGCCGCTGTAAAAATATCAAGCCGGCTTTACCGCTACTGAAGGCCAAAACAATCGAAACTCGAAAACTAGAATTCTCAATTGCAAAAAAGAATAACAGAGAATCTATTCATTACAAGAAATGGCAAAACATGTTATCGTAATTTTCCTTTTTTTTTTTTTAATAGTTAAGTAGTGGGTACATAGTTACATATAAAGTTGTATTTATACAGATATAAATATATCTGTACATATTATTTGGTTTACATTATTAACTACACCTTAATTAGATCAAACTGACTGTGAATGTAATGTAATGTAAATTTGTAATTAGCGTCAGTAATTAGTGTTTGTAATTTTATAAATTATCTTCTAATTAGTGTTAGTAATTAAATGTAATAAGGGTAGCGTAAGCATTAGCGTAATAATTACGTAATATTGTTTGTATCGTCCTTGTAATTGTGCTTTAACTATCAATAAAATATTAATTTAAAAAAAAAAATAATAAAAAAAAAAAAAAAAAATAACACTTGGATCCACATCGTCATCCTCTTCATCCACTTCAATTCCATATGTATGCTGAACTGCTTGTCGCTTGACCCACTTCTTCCTAGCTTCCTGGTCCTCTGCTCTAGCCACTTTCATCTTGATCCTTGTCTTCTTCTTTTGGTCTGTCTTTCCTCTTTTTATCTCTTTCATCCGGTCTTCTACCTCTTTACGAAGGGCTTCAATTACGGCAGGAATAACTGGAAGGTTTAGCCTGTCATAGAGGTCTATAACCTAGTGGTAATTAGAACCTCTCACTTCGTAACACCAGGACATGTTACCTTGGCAGAGCCCGCACTTTGTTGAGGTCATGTAGTGTAATCTAAACAAACACGATGGGGATTCATAAGACAAACATTTTTGAAACTGATTTATTCTTCATGTGCCATATTTGACACCTAAAATCAGAAAGTGTAATAAATATATCTTACTAGACCGTTTGGTGTGTAGTATCACTGAGTATTTTTATGAGTGCCGTATTTTGACGAGCCCGAAGGGCGAGTCAAATTACAAACAAAGAGTAAAAATTCTCAGCGATACTAGACATCAAAACGCATAATTAGAGATTTATTATCCATCGATTTCTTTTCCCAAAATTCTGACTTACCAAAATTTGTAAAATTTACGCGGCCCAGAGGAATAAGACGAGTACAAATATCGTGTGTTATTATTCAACAAATTGTAACACTATCCAAATATGGTCATGATGCTCTCGATATCTGTCCTCCGTAGGTAACAGATATCCGGCGATATATGTAGCTTCGCACGTGAGAAGAAAAAGTGAAGTGAAAAAATGTCGACAGAAAGGTTTAAAAATTTCACGAGCTTGGTAATCAGTTTTGTTATCAATTTGTTGAATAATAAAACAATTATCCTGCTCAATCTCGCGGAATATCGTCTGATTTTAGCCGACTCAGCCTACGGCCTCATCGGCTAAGTATCGGACGATATTCTGCGCGATTTCGCAGGATAATTGTTAAATATTTGTACTTGTTGCGCATGTTATTTGTACCCTACAAAGCAGAGCTGGATAATGATATTAGATATTGATTCCACCCAACCACCTGTCTAAATACAAATACTTGTTTCTGGACAGTGAACCTATATGTTCATTTTATATAGAACTGGTAAACAAATGCGCTTTCCAGCTACATGAACCTACAAAAGATATCTTTTACATATATGTTTTTAAAAAACATCACAGTGAAGATGATGAGATTTTCAAGCTATTAATTACAAGCACCCAAACCTCATTTTGAGGCTGTGAATAAAAGTTTTACTTTTTGTAACAAATCAAAATCATTCATTTACCTGCAAAGGCTTTGATCCTTAGAGCGAAAGTCAGGCAAGACGGTGAAGTGAGCCTCACACAGGTTAGAATGCCCTCTCCCCATTGTTGGATGTATCACATTGGCTGCATCCTCTGCTTGACGTTCACATTGAATTCTGTAAGCTAGCCAGTGGTAATCACACGTAAGTGGTATTTTGGTCTTGTATGGCTTCCCTTTGCATTGCAATTCTTCGTCCTCTCCACAGTTGTTACAAGAGCAAACTGTATTTTGATGAAATCCACAGGTATGTACTTCACCATCATCCCACTCATGGGTATCACGGACATGATACTCTGCAAGGGCTCTCATTCGTCTGGCATACTCTTGAGGATTATCACATTGCTGGAGGCAGCAGAAATGATTAATGCGTGCGTTAGTCAGAAAACTGTCCCCAAGACACCCACAACCTGCTTTGTGCCTTTCACATTTGCACTTCACAGTCGACACAGAGGGAAATATGTCTTTGTATTTTCTCTTCACATCGGCAGAGAAATCCTTTTTCTTTGGTGCCTCCTTTAGCTGATTAAAGTGCGCTCTGCTAATGTGTCCACCACATTTGTAGACGTTACCATCTGGATGGTACTTCTTTACTGACTTCGCAGCACTTGAATCGCCATCTTGCCAGTCTACCTCAACCTTGCAACCTTCATCCCTTGCCTGTTTGTAGCATTCCTCTGCAAGAATACCCTCCATGGATTTTGCTGTTCCCTCAAACAATTCTTCCTCCACCACATCATCCTTTCCTCGCATACACTTGTGGCCATACCACAGCAACCTTCCGGACAAATAGTTCTTGATTATAAATGACCCATTCTTGCTAAAATGCCCACGGGTATGCCACACACCATCTGATGTTACCACTGCTCTTTGCCAACTTCCTAATTCTCCGGCATCAATTTCTTTCATTCTCTCCTTTTCTTCATCACACATTTCATTTAGGATGGCAGTCACAACCGGATTCACTTGCTTAATCACTTCATAGTAAGGATTCTTGGAAATACAGCTGATTCCAAGGCATTGTCTAAGTGTTCTAGAAAACTTGGCATAGCCATGTCCAGTAATAAAAAAGGCCACTGCCAGGGCAAATCCTACCACGGTTCGTTTGGAGCCTTCAACCAAGGCTGATCCAGAAAAGTTAACCGTTCGCAACTCACATCCGTTACAAGCAAAGGCCACATTCATAGACCCCCCAAGACCTGTAGGTTCGACTTTAGTCACCACAAGAATACCTGTTAAATTAAATGCATGTACGTTACATCACGGAAGACCATAATAAGGTAGCATGTTATTACTTTTCCCAATAGACCATGATGGGTGCAGTATAGCCTGATAGTGGTAAATGTTAGGTCACATTTTCAAACAAAGATCCGGGAGGCTTGAAAATAATTACGTACAGTTGTATCACATGATCCACGTTTTTTCTCAAATTACACCAAAAAATGAAGAAACAGATTTATTCATTGTATTTTGGATATGGAACGATTGCTGACATACATGTTCAAGTTTTCCTTCAGGCATCAAGCTTTGAGACTTGACAACTGCCGCACTGCATGAGCAGCATTGATGATGCATATTTTGTGGGACGTTCCATTTTTATTCACACTACCCCTAAGGATGGTGAAAATCAGAAACACTCGAATTATTGTCAATTTTTTGAAATGTTTCAGCGGTGGGGATTTCTGCAATCTAGCCTAGAATATATATAGAAAAAAGATTTCAGCTAAAAATCAGGAATTAATGGGAACTGGCCTTCACGCCCTAGATGCATTTCGCTAAATTATAGTTTGTCCATTAGCTATATCTATGACATGGTTGAGAACAAACAGCTCACACTAAATGAGCTAAAAATCACACCCGACTTAGTCTGGGTGAACCAAGAAATCTAAGATTTTCGTGAACATTATAAAAATTCAATTGACAAGGAAGGCGGTTTGAAAGGATACATTAAAAAACATTTCCCTTACCTTTACAATGCAAAGTAGAGCAGCGCGAGGTTTTGTTGATATCCTCAACAAATTTCGTCACTTGCGTAGATTCGCACACAAAGAGTCTTCGCTCAACATTTTCTGTTTTCCCACATCCCTTCCCTTTTGATTTTTTGTCATAAGGCTCAAAATCGGAATGGTCTCCTTCACTTTGTGATGATTCAGAGGAGTTCAAAAAGCACAGGTCCATACTTCTTTCCCGGAGGGTTTCTCGCACTTTCGTGAGGTGGTGATATTTTGTCTTTCCTGGCGATACAAGTACTGTCCGTTTCTTTGATGCAGTCTCGTGTTCCTCTGTGTTCCATTGTGCAGGAAGCACAAAATCTTGCCTTGCACCAAAACCAAGTCCTCGGACTTCCGCACTTTTCTTTCCCCGTTCAGATTGCAACTTTCTCTTTTCCTTCTTCTACAAACGCTTTCCACCCGAAGTGGACGCCATGTTTTTCATGTATGTGTTGAACGGTGACGTAAAATAAGCCTCGCTCTGATGATACAACGCTTGGGCGGAAGTGAACCAACCATGTCACGCCAGAGTTGTGGCGTCCATAGCAACGGACAAACAAAGGACAAAGAGACCTTTATTTCTGAGCCTTTTATTTCTTAGACCAGCGGAAAATAATACAAGATGGCGGATGAGTGTAAATGCAAGTGATTTTGAGAGAAATCTGGAGGTTTACAACAGGTTTTTTTGTGTTTTTGATAAAAGTATGTTTACATCTGATTACATGCCATCCTTTAAAACTGTTTTACGCAACTTGTAATTAATATATTAGCAAAATATTTGGCACAGAGCCTTGAATACTACGAACGATTAATCGTTGGTTTGGAAAACGTCTCTTGCTAATCTAGCTCCAAGTTATTCCAGTTTGACTGACACTTTCTGAAAAATGTCACAAATCGCTAAATATCTCTTCTTTAAAATTGAACATAGCAGTTTGCAAACCAACATTTTTAAGTTTCGGTAAGAGGAATATAAAAATGGAAAAAGATTTTAATAACTTTCAATACCACTAGAGAAAAAGGGAAAAATGTGACTACAAATATACCCCAGGGGTCCCTTGTGTAATTTGATAGGGTATCAATGCAGGTGCACATTGACTCCAAAAAAACAGGGATAGATTATGTACATTATCTTATGGGAAAGTTTCAACCACATCTCTTTCATTCTGTCGAAGATAATGCCATATAATTTTTCTTTGAAATTTTCTAAAATTTGCCTAGGCGGGTACCTTAAATGGCACACTTCATCATGTAGTATTTTTACCTTCACCTTTAGCCGGAGAGCTCCTCTTGCAACTCTTGAAAACTCTCCATAAGTGCAACTGTGGGAACTTTTTGAGTGCTTGTTAAATTAAGGGGCTCAAAGCTGTCAAATTCATCTGCTTCATAGTGGTTTGTACTTAAACGGACATCTTGAAGCAAGGATGAAAATGAAATAGGTGGTGTGGAATTGAATAATGGTGGAGGTGGTGTAAATTTTTCATGAGTGCTCTGCAGGGATGAGTGCAGTTGTTGAAATGGCAGCTGAACTGAGTATAATGGATCATGTTGTTGTTGTTGTCGGTGGTGCTGTTGCTGATGTTGTTTGCTCTTGCATACATGTACTTTGAAGTTGGCTTCTCTTAAATGGCCTTGATCCAGTGTCTTGCAAACATTTTTAAAGACCTCGCTGCCATAACAGCCTTGATGCACTCTTCTTGAGCAGACTTCTAGGCATATTTAGAGGCGTTAATAAACTATGAGGAAAATTTAAAATAACAAATGTGGTTATGAAAAGGAGGTATGCATTTAATCTTCCTAACAAAGTTTATAAAGCGAGTCCGGATAAATGCAAAACCTTCATGGACTCTTCCTGACATAATTGTGATAACTACAATCAATCAATGTTGGAAACTAACGCTTTCTATTTATTCGACAAAGCCATTTACAATCTGTTTAAAACGGCTCATGCAAGTGTTTAAATGTTTTGCTTATCTGTTTAAAAAAAATTTGTATCTGTTTAACGCTTTAACGAAAATGTTAAACAGTTTGCTTTTCCATTTAATGCTTTAGGGAAAACAATCAAATGGTTTGCTTATCCGTTTAAACCCATTGACTCCTGCATCAAACTGTCCACCACCAGAGATTTCCTGGCGTTTTTTAAAATTATTTCAGAGCGAGCAAAAAATAAAGAGTGTCTAGAAAACGATGACCTACGATGACCTAGAAAACAACGACCTAGAAAATGATTTGACATCTTTTACTCCAATTTTTGAGGATGGATCTCAAACCTTCATATGGGTCCACAACTTTCTGAGCCAAATGTACCACTGTGGGAAGAAGTCTCTCTATAATAAAACAACGCAAAGAAATAAAGAACACCTTGAATTCACAAGCTTAGGTAATTTAAACGACATATCATTTGTAATATAGATTTAACCATCTAACGGGAATATAAAACGCAAAGATACCTTCATATCAAATTGAATTGAAACGTCACGCAACTGAATTACTAAAAGTCAGTTGGTGAAGCACTCATGTCGCGTCATCCACAGATACATGTGTAATATTAAACTTGCTAAATGTTAAAGATTATTTGCTGCAGGTCTGACAGTAGTTATTTTAAAATAAAGACATCTAACTCCCCTCCTCCAAACAAGAATAATGAATGTGCAGGAATGACTGCTTGCCAATAGATCGGTGCCCTTATGATCTTTAGGAATAAAATAAGTTTACGGCCCTCATGGGTTTTTCCTCACAAGTTCACGGCTGATCAATTAAAAAACACACAACTTAATGCAAATTGATCCTTTACCAGGGGTTTTACTCTCCGCAAGATCAAACTAATGAACACTGAAGTCACAGTGTTTATGGCGGGAATGTCATGGGCAGGGTTGATCAAAAAACTTACTGGTATTGCCACCAAAATCGTGATCATCGGAACCTCCCAAGAGTATTTCAGCATTTTAATCTATGGTTGGAAAACACCAAACGCGTTTTATACAGTGCTTCTGTTTTGCACAAATTGTACGAACTTTGTTTGACTCATGGACACGGGCAGTCAGACGTTCTTCCCATATTCCCACCAAAATTTCCATTTGAACCTACTGAGATGTCTGTGTAGTTTAGATTTCCTCTGTCGAACAGTAAATGATTGGTTATGGGTTGCAGAAGCAAGACTTCAGGATAATCTGGTTACATATGATGATAGTGCTTCTCAAGTTGGAATTGGTCTTTGAAACAAGCCTAAACCCTCTGAAAGTGGATCTAGGTCAAGCAGGCTCTCTAAAACAAGCTCTAGGTCAACTGCAAGAGCCAAAGAGACAGCCCGCATCACTGAACTTCGAGCCGAAGTACTTGCTTTAAATCAGCGCCATTCCCTTGAGGAAATGGAACTATTCCTTAAGCGTCAAGAGTATGAGCTTCAGCTGAAGAAAGATGAGCTCAGCCTCAAAACGGAATATGCTAAGGCTCTGTCTAGAGAGGAAGCTTATGCTCAAGCAGAAGCAGGAAACTTTGTTCCAAACAAAGTGCTGGCCTCTTACACTCATGTGCCTGATGTGTCTGCCAACACCAAGGTCAAGTTTGCGCCTTCTGGAGAAAAGAAGGAAGGAACCATTAAAGCAAGGGTCAATTTGGTGACTATCGCCCAGTCAAGTGTTGCAAGTGGTTCAAGCTCGGGCTCTGAGAAATCTGGACTGAGCGACATGGCTTATGACATTCTTGCACAACAGATTTGTGTCATGAAAGAATATGTGAGCTAAAAGCAAAGAAACTTGCTCTCCAGGAGATGTGTACCCATGTTCATTGGCAACCTGCTGGATTATTGTACCTTTATTTGTGCCTTTATAGGAAAAAAACTCGAAACTGTGTTTCAGGCCCACCTGGGACCACACAAGAGCCTCCAGGCAGATAAACGCAGAATACTTCTTCTACAGAGAACCCCTTTTGAATGCAAGTGGCATTCAAGGGACAGTTTCTTGGTGACAACACACACCTCCGGCAGCACATCAACTCCTGACGAAAATTTGTCCCCGCAACAGAGTTCTGCAGCCAACGTCATTAAACAGGCGACAGACCATAACCATAATGTTACTCCTCCCACAAAGTCCCATAACTCGCAAGAGGTAAATTTGTTCATTTAACAGCAAAAATTTAAACTGTTTAATGTCAATAGACAGCGATAGATGATGATTTTCTTTCTGTTCTTGAAAAAACCTCAGGAGACTTAAAGTTATGCGATTTGTAAAGTATACTGTAAGATAAAACAGTGGTTGTTGTGGTAACAAATAGTCTCGCCTATGTTTTGCAGAAGCCAGCCCAAGAAACAGACAATCAAGGCAACAAACACTTGGCTGGTATGAACGTAGTGTTTTATATTACTACAGTTGCGTAGATGAAGTGTTCTGCCCATTTATGAGAACGCCACTTTGAAGGCACACATTTCATTCTAACTGAATCAACCTTACTTTGCTACATTTGTTCAAGGTTCTTACCGGCGTTTTCTCCACTACATGAGGTAGGCCGTAAAACAGTCAATACTGGATCACAAGGAAGTTCAGGAAAACCAGAGACAAGTGACTGAACACATTCGTAGTTCAGGCTTACAAATGAGAAAAGAAATTCCCAATGACGGGAACTGTTTATTCCATGCCATCGCGGACCAGCTTGAGCGCCTAGGGGAAAAGGGATTGAATCACTCTGACCTGAGGAAGCTGTAGGTAGAAACTTCAAAGAATGGTGTGCCTGGTGTAAGTTGTTGTACTTGTACTCCGGAACGTTTTAGTTGCACATTATCAAACTGGAATTCTCGCAGGCCATTTCATTGTTGAAACTTGTCTATTGAATGACTCGTATTTACAATTAACTTAATCAGAAAAGCACAGGTGAATTTATATTAAAAGCCTTGTGATCAACTGTAAAGCATTTCATTTGAACTACTCTGTAAAAGCAAAACTAAGCAAAACTGAACTTAATGATTTCTATTATTATTGGATGCAATGGCTTTCAGATTTCCAATGATGACATCTCCTCATTCGTGCCAAATAATGACTTGGAGTCCTATTTGATAAGCATGAGTAAGGATTGCACATGGGGTGATCCCACTGTCCTTGTTGCTCTTGCCAATGCCCTCAGAAAAACAATTCGAGTGGTTACAAGCCACAAGGGAGACTGCTATGAGATTGTTGTGGAGGCCAAAAACCAGCAAGGAGCACCAATTCTGTTGGGACACCTAAGTGAAAATCACTATGTCAGTTTGAAGCCAGAGGCTGATAACACCACCAAAGCGAAAGGTATTCCAGCAGATTCCGTTGCAATAAATCCTTCTTTTACCTAATATACCAAAAGTAAACTGACCATAACAGATATATAGCTACATTGACTCGGTTTCGATATCACTTTTCTGTAGGCCACTTGCATACGCTATTGTCATTGTATAAGACGGTGGTAGTTGTGATTTTAGTAAGACATATATAATGATCATCGTTTGCTGGGGCGACCATGACATGGTAATGTTTTGTTGTCAGGACCTGCAGGCAAATCAACCTGTACCATTGGTGACACAGAAGTAACATATAAATGCGCAGATGAGGTAAATGACACAAAATGAATTCCTGTGCCACTTGTAGTACAGAATCACCTTCCTTTTTTCCCCACAGCGGAACAACAATAACAATAACTCAAGGTCAATACAGCTCTATTGAAAGCCTGGTTTACAGCATGTATATTCCAGTAGGTCTTTTCCTGTGCAATCCATGATTCCTATCAATGAAATATATATACTTATATACTTAATACTTAATACTTAATATACTTTACTAACTTATTTATCACTGGTTCAGGTAAATGCTTTGTGGAACTCCATTGATTCAAAGCAAAGTGACAAAATTTTAGTGTGGCGATACAACATTCCTATATCACGAAAAAAGCTTTAACACCATACATATGGCAAGCAGTGACCAGGGTATTGGTTGATTGAATGATGAGGTAAAAACCACTCCCTTTTACGTTCAGGTTTTTTTGTTTGTTTTCTCATATTCTTTTCGGTGTTTGCTCCTTCATTTATCCTTGCGTCCCTTTTTGTTACGTTTTCTCACTAGAAATGTCGTTAGATTGTTCATTCAGTTAATTTCTTTGTCTACAATTTCTGAATCATGTGTACTTAAGGCATCTGTCAACCGAGTATCGGTCGATACTCTTGGCCGATATGGCGACCGACAGTTGACCGATATGCAAGTGAAGAATGATCATCGCAGTTAATTTTCCAATTTAAGCAATTGGAAAGAAGAAGCCTGAAAAAATTAGGGCTTCAACGGGATTCGAACCCGTGACCTCCGCGATACCGGTGCGATGCTATACCAACTGAGCTATGAAGCCACACATTGGGAGCGAGGTCAATTTATTGAGTTCATATCACCCATAAGGAATGAAATGATGTAAAGTATATGAAATGATGTAAAGTATATGAAATAATTCATATTTGAACTGCGGTTGTAGATGCAAGTGAAGAATGATCATCGCAGTTAATTTTCCAATTTAAGCAATTGGAAAATTAACTGCGATGATCATTCTTCACTTGCATCTACAACCGCAGTTCAAATATGAATTATTTCATATACTTTACATCAGTTGACCGATATATTGACTGATACTCAGTCGATATGTCGGCTGAGACTCAGTTGACATATCGACCGACATCAACTGAAACTCATGTCGGCCGACACCGGGCCAATACATCACCGCCACTCGGCCGCCACTTGACCGATACCTTACCGACACTCGGCCAACACTATGCTCATTTGCTCAGCTCTCGCTACTGAGGTTTATCTTTTCTACTCAGCTGAGAGGGGCTTTCAGTGGCCGTCGTCCTTTTTTAGCCTTCAACTCTGGCAACATTCATGTCTTTTTTTCAGCTATGTTTTATACTCGTCATCACTTTTGTATACGACCCTCGTTACTTTTGGAAGTAGCAGCATTTGGGGCTTGTTGCTTACGGAGGTTTGTCATCTTAGGGGAGCAAAAAATGATGTAAAGAGTTTGTACGACTGCCACATGGATGGGTTTTTCAGTTCTAGAACCTGTGATATTTCACAACTCTTCTTGGCATAAGCATTACCTTCCCTTTTTGCAGAGTGCATTTTATCAGAGTACAAAACACAGAAAAAGGGTTCGAGAAATGTGGTAAACACCCACTGCAACTTGTTTTTTTACATTTCTTTCTTGTTCTCAAATGCACATTGTGCTTTATCACAGTGTGATTACACAGCTTAGGCCTCTTGATTTGTTAATTATCATACGTGATTCACCTGAATATTGATCATTGGAAAATAAATATGCCATAGAACCTGGGTCTCTATCTTTGGTTAGGTGGGCTTGTTGAGGGTACGCTCACTATTTCGGAGGGCCTACTATTTTCGGGGTCGCTAATTTCAGGATTTCGTTGCAGGCACAATTTTTTGCCAATACTTTCGGGGGAGGGGGATCTTATCTTTTGCAAGTTTACGGTAGGTGTTTAACAGTTGCCACTTCAGCTGTCAACTGTGATTGCTTTTTCAGCATTGATTTGTTAGTTTGGATATCGGAAAAGGTAAAATTAACTGGCACATTTTTTAGCAACCAGTAATTGTAATTTTGTTAAGGAACTGGAAAAAAGATTGATGCCCTTGCTGAAAAATAGGATTGTTATTGTGATGTTTTAAACGAGGGTGTATCACAGAAGACGACACAAAGTTGACACACCGGCCATGTTGTAATCACATGCATGAGTGCTTTATTCCCAGCATGCTTTGTTACATGACGCAAGGCATGTCACGCCATGGTGTAAAGCTTAACACTACATTTCTCCTTTCCTACAGTTGAGGAGAATCGCACAATCAAAAGAAACAAATAATCATCATGAAATATGTAACAGTAACAAAAGATGCTATGCAACAGAAGAAGACTAGGCAAAACAAACTCGAACAAAGGGATACAAAGTCCTGTGCAAAGTTCTTAATTACTGAATATTCAACTACTAAATGTTCTCACAGACTCAAAGTTCATAATTCTCAAACAATGTCCATAAATCAATATTTTAATCACTTTGAAATTAGCATACAGGACGTCCATCGAGTAAATGTTCAAGATCATCTTAAATGAGTAAATGATCATCAAATCTCGTGAATGAGTCTCTTTGGTGGCACAGATACACGTGTAGACCTTTGACACACAGGTTTAGTCAGGATTTCAGCATTTCCACCGGGTTCCACTGGCGAGTCTTTGGACTCCTGGATAGCGTCTGGAATACTGGAAGGAGGGCTGCTCTTGGTGTGTCAACTGTCTCTCCCTCAAGGGATTGACTGCTGCTGAATGCGGTCGAGTCATTAGCCAAAAGCTTTTTGAAGTGACACGAATTACAAGGCACTTTCTGTTAGTTTTGAAACGCCTATCGTTTATTAATTTCCTATGTAACTTCCTACCGATTTATTATCAGTTATTATTCCAGCCAAGTACGTGATTTCAAAATCAAAGCTTTCAGAGAATCGTGATTTCGCATGTATCCAATAGTTCTAGAAGTTTTGCCGCTAGGAAATAGTCTTTATTGTGGGCGCCACATTTCTCACAACGCCCTAGTTTTTTCATGCATCATAGGCAATAAAACACGAAGCGCAACTTAGTTTAGTCAGAGATTGTTAGTGAAGTTACACCGCTACCGTGCTACGATCAGAGGATCCAAGTTACCCCAAGCTACCGCTATTTCAAGTGTTTTTCACTGTCACTCTGCTACTCTTTGGTGCGAGTCGTCAACCAAAGTACGTAAGTTTTTATTTGCTAAGTTGCTTATTGTCAGTCTTTTCGTTATCACGAAAGGCTTCATTTAGTATCTAGGTTTTATTGCCGTGGAATCGCTTTCACGAGATCTAAGGCTTATGTCAAGTTACTTAGGCCAATTGTCATATGATTGCCAAATTGTGATTCTTTCACGCTATATTTAGCTGTTTTACAAGAGAGCCGTTGATATCTTCGTTTGTTACGACAAGAGTTGTTATCGCCTCAGTTTATTTTCAAGTATCAATTGTCACGTCTGTTTCACGCTATGCTCTCGTTAGTTCTATTATGCTTGTTCTATTCTGTAAGATTTGTATTTTTATGCCTTATCTAAGGGACGTATTCTTAACTATCGCCTTTCAGTTCGAACCTACTACTACTACTACTTATCCTACTGCTACTAGTCTTATGCGACTGCTTCATCTTCTTGTACTACTCGCGATCTACTGGTTTTCGCTATTTCGCCTAACGCTACTTATTGTGAACTAGATCTATGGACTTGATCTGCCATTAAATCAGTTTGAATCTATCAAGTGGAGTTCGAATATCTCGCACCGCGCTACCCCTGTAGTTGTTTAGATTTGAGTAAGAAGCAACCTCTAGAATCTTGCAATTACACTTTCCGGTTGGCACTTTCTGCTGTTAGCATGCTGTGATGCTTCTAAGTGACAGTCAGCGGGGTTGGGTGATATGGCGTTGCCAGCTTCTCTCGTTTTGGTTGTCTGACAAGTACTGTCTCTCCAATCTGAATGTCACAATCTTTGATGGCTCTCCTAGACTCAGCTTGGCTTTTGATCCTGAGTTTCTGCTGGGCATCTCTTCTGCACATGGTCACAGGGTCATGACTCTCACCACTTGGCACAACAACAGGGTTGGGCAGCTTGACTCTGATTGGCCTTCCAAAAAGGGCTGTAGCAGGGGCAACACCTGTAGTACAATGGGGAGTAGCACGGTAATTGCGTAGGAACTGATACATATCTTGCTTCCAGTGAGTAGTGGTGCGGAGCACCTTTCCAAAGGTTTTCATAAAGAGTTCTACTTCCCCATTGGATTCGGGCCTTTCGGTGCTTGATATTTAGCAAACTGTGCAAACTCACCACCATTAAAGGGAGGGCCATTGTCGGACTATACCACTTGGGGTACACCCTACGCAGCAAATATGTGGTCGAGCTTAGGAATCACTGCTTTGGCAGAAGTAGAGTGGACGACCTCAATCTCTGGAAATCTTGAGTAGTCATTAATGACAACAAGGGCATAGTGTCCACCAACTTCACAAAAATCAATGCTCACTTTTTTCCATGGGCCTCTGGCAAAGAAGTCATCTGCAGAGGTTCACTGAAGGCTTGGGCGTAGCAACTTGACAGGGAACACAACGTTTTAAAACAGAATCAACCAGGCTGTCCATTCTTGGGATCCAGACCTTTGAGCAGAACAGGCTGAGAGTCTTTACTAGCTCTTGATGGCCTTCATGAGCTAATTCAACCACTTGTTTCTGAAGTGCATCAGGAACAACTATGCGGCATCCACGAAGCACAAGGTTACCATCCACTGAAGTCAGCTCACCACGGATATTGGCAAATATCTTGAGACTATTTGGGTCCACTCCTTCCACTCGCTTCAGGTTGTCCCATTGGCCAGTTGAGATGAGATGCATTACTTCTTACAGAGTGGCATCTTTTCTGGTTGCTTCACTGATCTCTTATGCTTAGATTCATAGGTGTGGCTTGAGACATTATGAAGTTGACATACTGCTCCGCAGACTCAGCGATGAGATCACACTTTGTATTGCCCTGGAGATGCCTTGAGATGTAGTCTGCTGGATTCAGGTCCTCTCTAGAATACAACACCTCGAAGCTGAAGGACTGTAGTTTGAGACGCCAGTTCTCAATCCTAGCTGAGGCTCGGGAAGTGGGGCTGTTGAAAATGGATAACAATGATTTATGATCCATCACAACTTTGAAGTGACTTCCCAGGAGGTACATACGGAAGTGATGACAACCCCTCGTGATTGCCAATGCCTCGCGCTCAATTTGAGAGTAGCCCCTTTCCACACTAGAGAGGGCTTTGCTGGCGTAGGAAATCACTTTCCCACCTCGAGTTAACACAGCACCTAATCCAACAGGACTAACATCCACAAGCAGGATGGATCTCTTGCTAGGGTCAAAATATGCCATCACTTCATTGGAGGTGAGACTGCACTTGAGTTGCTCTAATTCTTGTTTGGTGAACATCTTCCCATTTGAAATCAACGACCTTGTGGGTGAGGTCACGCAAAGGGGCCACAATGTCTGCATAATCATGTATGAAACGAGACATACAGTTGGTCATGCCAAACAGGCTGCGCACATCGCTCACTGAGGTAGGTGCCTCTGCCTCCTTGATTGCTTCCACCTTCGCAGGATCAGGTGACATACCATTACACTAAACACCATACCAAAGAACTCAATACGTGGCATGTAGAATTGACACTTTTCTTTCTTCAGATTCAAGTTCAACTCCTTGAAGCGGGTTAGGACAGCATGCAAAGTCTTCGACAATACTCCAGATAATGGCCATATTTCTTGCAGGAATTGCACTTTAAATGTACCTTTTCTTTGGCCCTTGATCTTCTGCCATTTTGAACAGCTGCAATGACTTGAAAACAGCGATTCTGATGGTGGCAGTGGCTTGCAATGTGACAGAGATAATCAAGTTTTGTATGCAGGCATGCGCATTGCATCATTTTTCTATCGTCCTCAACGTCATCCAAAGCGACGTCATCTTTGCATAAGTTCACTTTTGAGTATGGGAAGGGGCAGTTTGGACTTTGCTAAACAGCTAGTTGCAGACAACATACCTGAAGAGCCTACACCTCCAACTGACCCTCCCTGGTGCCAGTGTCAGGTTTGTGTACCAATGGACACAGAGCAAGAAAATGTCTGTTGCAAGAACTGCCAATGCATCAGTTCTTATAGAACCTTTGATAACATTTGCTTGGATAGAGACATTCTTGAGATGTGCATAAAGGAATGGTGTGATATCAGAGCTGATGAATCTAATTTTTCCATGGAAACCTTCCACAAAGCAGCTTATTGCTAGTTCGCATTGCGTGACACTGGCACAAGTACACTTCATGCATTTTGCAATTTCAAGCACATTTCTCACAAGAAACATGTTGACATTTACCATGGGATTGCCCTCTTTTTGGGAGATTTTTCAAAAGCTATTACAGTGCAAACAAGGATGTGTGAGAAAAGCACGACAGAAAAACACAGTTTTCAAACATTGCAAAGGCTAGACATAAGTTCTACCAAAACACAGAAAAGTGCTAGATTCTATCAGTAAGCAGGGTTATGAACTTTGGTTGAATGGGCTCATCGAGAGGCTAAATACTACTTTCCACCCATGATTACCAGGTAAATTTGTGTGCAACCCAAATTGTCGAGTAATAGGAAACAGAAAGAAAATAATCAGACAAACAGACAGGGCCAAAATAAAATAAAATGGAGCAATACAAAGCTGATACTAGTTCAGGCCAAGCTACAATATTTACCATCCATCGGCGCTAATTTAAGCCTTAAAGAGAGTCTTATTTCAGGTTAGAAAAGAAAGCGTCAATTACGTCTTGTGAGAGTAGGGTCATACAAATAGCCAGTTGAGTTGCAGAAGTTTTTAAAGCTCAAAATACACTGCAAGAGGTTCCCATTTTTTCCTGTCACCACCTTTTGTCTCCAGCTTGTATCTTGATTTCAGAAGAAGCAGATAATGCTCAAAGTGGGGTAAAGTTTTGTTTGTTTTAGCAAGCCAGATGTGATATTGTGCTAGCAGTAAACAGCAGTTACGGTACTTATTCACCTATAAGCCGATCTTGGCTATAAGTCGAGACCCTAAACTTTTTTACATCAGCAGCTGGTAGATTTTACTGAAAAATGGCCACAAACACTTAGGTATAAGCCGAGAACCAATAATTGCAAAGTATCCTACACATGTCATTAAGAGACACAAATTAATGTCAGTGGAAGACAAAAGAAGCTTCAATCAATCAATCAATCAATCAATCAACTTTATTTAAATGTCGAAAGACCGCCTAGCCAGGGAGAAATCTCCCTTACTAATATGGGGACATTCTAAAATTAAATAAAGATAAATAAATAGTTACTAGATGTACGATAAGATATAAAAAAAACTATTTACAATAAATTACAATTTAAACCTAAAAAGCCATAAGATAATAAAATTTCTTTTTCTTTAAAATAATAACTATATTTTAAGAAGAGCACAGGCCACAACCTCTGCACCCATCGTCAATTATCTCGGTAAATCTCGGTAAACATACAACCATAAAGTGGGTTATGAATAAACATATTCATTACCATAAGTCCTATTTACTCACTTGTTATTGGCCGTTAATTGAAAGCAACGGCAAATCCCAGATACCAGCAAGTTGAATTTAATGTGATCTGGGCTTACATGCTTGAAGTAAATAAATAGAACCACGTGTGACATGACAAAACATTCACCCGAGTCTAGTCTTGAATCCTATCCCGCTCTTTCAAAGTTATCGTAATCAATCATGCCAAAAGATTGTTGTTCTTCGTAAAACTTAGCCTTCAAACTAATAGTCATTGCCAAAGCAGAGGCCGTCGAAAACAACTTTGAGATTGCTAGAGATTACGGAATCAGTGAATTGATGGTTCATTGCTGGTGAAAGGATCATAATCATCATCATTTATTTGCCTTTATATTACAACAGATTAAAAAAAGAAAAAAATACAATAAATAATAATCATAACAATCAAGTGATCAAGTGAACCTCTTCAATGGTGAGCTAAAAATGCCAGCAAAACAAAAGACGATGGGCTGTTACTTGCCAAAGAATCTTGAATTGGATCAAACACTACTGGATTGGTTCTCAGAGCAGAGAAGTCAAGTATTATAAGTCTTTCATTTGTTTAACACAATGAAATGCTTACACGTAAATCAGTTCATTTTTGTCAGATCATGTTGCAATGTCTGCACAAGCCGTGGGAATGACCGCTTCTGATTGGCCAGTTTCTCATGTTGTCAAAAGGAGTCGAATCATTGATTTAAATCTTGCTTCCTTTTATCTTTACAGAAATTGCCGAAAGCGGGTTAATTCCACGGCTAAAAGCCTCACTGGGTTGAGAAGATTGTTAAAAATGTGCACGATCTCAAATGCTCTTGATGTATCAGACAGAAGACGACGCCATCTATGATAACAAATAACTCAAGTAGCCGACGCTTGTCGTCTCCAAAATTTGTGTTTGTTGATAATCGCTTGGCTTATAGTTGAATAAACATTGAATTTCAAATCTTGTTCAGCACCCGTAATTTTTTTTGGACTGAAATACTCGGCTATAAGCCGAACTGCCTATCTTGGTGAGATTTGACTTGTTCTCAGTTTAATTTGTTGCAAAAATCGCTTGGCTTATAGGCGAATAAATACAGTAATTT
>JAHPZR010001495.1:32500-47500 GCA_019787425.1 Platygyra sinensis
AGAGAAGTTCATATTCAAAAGTAACCAAAAGCAGTTTGTTTTAAATGCCACGCTTGAAGAAATGGCTGGACAAATCAAAGAAGCGAACACCCAGAAGGATCCCAAGGTAACAATTAACAGACCAAGCCAAATGCTGTTGCACAAGAGACAGAAGCTTATCAAGCTTGCAGACTCCAGTGAAGCCAGCTGGGATGCAGTTCAAGAATATGAATCTTAAGATATTGCCTCGGACAATGAGGACAACAAGAAAATTTCAATGCTAGAGCTGCAGGTAATAGGAAAAGAAAACAGAAAGAAAGGGAACAGCAGCAACAGAGCACTAAGAAGAGTTGTACAACGCCCAACCTGGGTACACCGGATCATCATCTTTTTTTATGTTATTTGTATCACTACTGTTTTTACTTTATGTTCTTCTGTTTATTCTCTCAGGTGCTTTGTTTTTCTTGTGTCATAATGAAAGTTCATTCGAACATCTTAACCTCAATCTCTTCATTGTTGTTTTGTTTTATGGGAGATGGATTGAGGTGAATTGCAATCAAGTTCCAAAAAGTATCTTGAGTACTGTCTTTGAACAGTTAACATTCAAGCCAACTCAGTGCGAGACGAGTGCCACAAACAACAGCCATATGTTATCAGGCGACAACATGCAAACTATCATATAAGATATTTGATGCCCAGCCCGGGAAATGGATTAAGGTGAATTGCGATCAAGTTCCAATAAAGTAGCTTGAGTACTTTCTTCGAACAATTAACATTCAAGCCAATTCAGTGTGAGACGTGTGCCACAAATGACAGCCATGTTATCAGGCCACAAAATGCAAAATATCATGAAAGATATTTGATGCCCAGCTTTTGTAATGCCTTAGAAGAAAGCAGCATTAATTTAAACACAGAGGTGCTATTTCCTGGTAATCTGTCAATAGAGAAGCATGATGATGCTCTAGTCTCTGCAGAAAACTAACAGCAAAGGCAAAGCAGACGGTGCACACCACTGGTGAAAAGAGAGAGGCTATCCTTTAAGTCAACCCTAATTGTTTGATATGGCGAGGGATGAACCACATGGGAGGTAGAGATAACATGATGACCTGACATCTTTGACCTCACTCACTATGGTCAGTTGGTCATAAGCTTTTTCACTGAAAAATGTGTACTTCAAAGTAAACCCTCTCAGCCCTAAAATTTACACAACATACAGTACCGCTCAAAGGTAAGTTACCACCGTCTCGCGAGACGCGTCTCGTTTCTCTCGAGACTTGGTCTTGAGAAAAACGAGACGAGTCTCGTTTGAAACGAGATGTGTCTCGTTTCTCGCGAGTGCACTGGAAGTACCAATACTTCGCTTTCGTCGATATTCAAACCTGTTTTGTGTATTATTGCACCGATTTGTGCAGTAAGCACGATTTTCATTCTCATCAGCGATGCGTGTGTACGGCCATGTGTGTATAAAAGAACTTTTTTCGAGAGAAACGAGAAACGACTCGAGAGAAACGAGAAACGTCTCGAGAGAAACGCGACCCGTCTCGAGAGAAACGAGACCCGTCTTGCGAGAAACGAGACGAGAGGTGGCAACTTACCTTTGAGCGGTACTGTACTTTTACCTTTCTTTGTATGCAGAAAATAAATGCAATGTTTCTTATTCTTAGGGAGCATTCATGTTTTAGAAGAGGGGGCGGGGGGTGGGCCGGAGGAATCCCTATGAGCATGAATGTAAAATCTCTCAGCCCTCCCTTTATATATTTTTTAAAAAATGTGACCCTCCCCCAGGAAGCAGTAAAATTTATTGTGACCCACCCCTTCCTCCTGACAAACATGTGGCTGGATTGTGCAACGATCCTGTTGTCCCTCACACAGACGCACCTGTTAGCTAGAATAACGCAACCTCCAATTGCCTACTTTTCTGCTATAAGGGTTTACCCTGGCCCCTTCAGGCAACTTATCTTCCTCTTCACTTCGCTGTCCTTTCAATCATTTTCGTCTGAGTTGCTTGCATCCCCAAATTCCAGTAGTAGTTCATCTTCACTTTCCGAGTCCTTGCTGAAACGGACATCATCATCTTCTGACTGGGTGTCCGTAATATTCTTGAAATGTTAAAATCCCTTACTTTAATCAATCTCTGAAGGTTACACACACAAAATAAAAGTATAACAGAATAAGGTATATAAACTAAAATTCAAACGAAAAACAATAGTTTCAGTAACAAAAGAAAATCACTATCACCAATGAAGAGCTTAATTAAGTATTCTGAGAAGTAGTGTGCATGCATTAAAATTCAAAAAGCAACGGTCAAACGCACGCGTTAAGTTTCACAATAACAACAGTCTGAGTCTTTTATTGCTGCACTTTCAGCAGCACTCAATGTCAAGATCCTTTCACATAAACCTTTGCTGATGTGAGCTGACAGAAGGTTAAAATTTTCTGATTCTGACATTTTTCTCCTTCATAAGTTGTGGTGAAAAATATATTTATTGAGCTCAGCAACCTTCAGCTTTTTTATGTTTCCCGATTTGTAGAGTTCCTCCCAGTTAAAGTCACCATAACCTTTTGTTTCTTCATCTTTCTTTGCCTGATGCTTTTCTTCTTGGCGCATATTTTTTTCTCACTTCTATATTCGTAAGGTGCTCAAGATATTCTTTCACCAGATCAGGGCTGACAATGTATTTTTTAGAAAATGCTTCAATTTTGTCATTATTGCCACATTTAATGTTACCTTCAACGAAAAGCTTGCATAACTGCACACAGGGTTGGAAATCATCTGGTGCTCAGTTATGAACAGCGATATTACCTAGTTAGAGGTAGTGATAGGAAGGGAGTTGTGTGACATCTGGGTAAGGACGTGGTGTGCGCTTCAGTAAGTCTGGGACCTATCCACCCATTTTCCTTACATGTCTCACACAGTTCTCCCTTTCTTGAACAATCTCCTTTTTGAAATTCAAAACAGAGCTCCCCTTTTTGTGATGTGACTCAAAAAAGGATTCAACTCTATTAAAATATGTGAAGTATATATGAAATAATTCATATTTGTACTGCAGTTGTAGATGAATATGAAGAGTGATCATCCAGTAAATTTTCCAATTTAAGCAATTGGAAAGAAGAAGCCTGAAAAAAATCAGGGCTTCAACGGGACTCGAACCCATGCCTCCGCGATAGCGGTGCGATGCTCTACCAACTGAGCTATGAAGCCACACATTGGGAGCAAGGTCAATTTATTGAGTTCATATTTTCCCGTGCAGTGAAATGATGTGAAGTATATATGAAATAATTCATATTTGTACTGCAGTTGTAGATGAATGTGAAGAGTGATCATCGCAGTAAATTTTCCAATTTAAGCAACTGGAAAGAAGAAGCCTGAAAAAAATCAAGTGAACCCGCACGCTCCAGTTTTTTCTCCAGCTTCGATTGAGACGCAACTCTCTTCTCAGTTACAAAAACTGCAGCAAGAAAATACGGAAATTCAGCGAACAGCAGCTTCAGCTCCTTAAGAAAATGACTCTACCCATTCCGAAACCACCTGTCTTCAGTGGAAACATTCTTGAATACCTAAAGTGGTCCAGTGCCTTTGACGCCCTAATCAAGGAAGATGCAGTGAAGCCCAGTCACAAACTTTACTATCTTGGCGAATACACGACAGGAAAGGCCCAGACGATGATCAACGGATTACTTGGACTCCAGACAGAGGACGCTTACTTGAGGGCAAGAAACATTCTTAAGGACCCCTTTGGCGACCCTTTCAAAGTGTACAAAGCCTACCGCCAGAAAAACCATCACTACGAGATGCCTTTGCCATTCCGTAGAGATGAGACTGAACTTCCTTCGAACAGGAAAACAGCGGAGACTCGATTCCACCAGTTGAAAAGACGGTTCACAAGAGACCCTAAATACAAGCAGGACTATGTATCCTTTATGAACGAGATGATAAGAGCTGGCTACGCTGAAAGAGCCCTCAAGGAGAATCCGAAGTCTTGATATCTCCCACATCATGGTGTGTACCACCCCAAGAAACCATGAAAAATCAGAGTAAAGAGTAAGAGTGTTCGATTGCTCAGCAGAATTTGAAGGCCACTCCCTGAATCGAGAACTACTACAGGGACCTGACCTGACCAACTCACTATTGGGAGTCCTGTGTCGCTTTCGCCAAGAAACCGTAGCATTTGCATGCGACATTGAGGGTATGTTCCATCAAGTTAAAGTTAAAGTTGTGCTTCCTGTGGTGGGACCATGGCGATACCACTAAAGAACCTACAGAATACAGAATGACCGTTCATCTGTTTGGTGCTGCATCCTCCCCAGGATGCACGAATTTGGCTCTCAAGACAACCGCTGAAAACAATGAGAAGAATCTTGGAACTGAAACTGCAGAATTTCTCACCAAGAATTTCTATGTAGACGATGGGCTGAAGTCCTTCAAAACTGTCAATGAAGCTATCGTTCTCATACAGAAGAGTAAGGAAATGTGGAAGCAAGGAGGATTTCGCTTACACAAGTTCATCTCTAATCGCAAGGAGGTGATTGAGTCAATTCCAGCCGAAGATCGCGCAAAGGGTATTAAGGATCTCGATCTTGAGCACGAAGAACTTCCGTCAGAACGAGTGCTGGGAATTGAG
Organism: Platygyra sinensis; assembly: GCA_019787425.1. Taxonomy (NCBI): domain Eukaryota; kingdom Metazoa; phylum Cnidaria; class Anthozoa; order Scleractinia; family Merulinidae; genus Platygyra; species Platygyra sinensis. The sequence goes on from JAHPZR010001495.1 coordinate 37,102, forward strand.
TGGTGCGTGGAAAGTGACGTATTTCAATTTCGCATCTCATTAAAGGACAAGCCCTTTACAAGACGGGGAATCCTTTCGACCGTGAGTTCAATTTATGACCCCCTGGGATTCGCCGCTCCCTTCCTCCTTCAAGGGAAAAGAATCCTTCAAGATCTATGCAAAGAGAAGGTCGCATGGGACGATCCAATACCTGACGAACTTAGAACCAGATGGGAAGAATGGAGAAGCGAACTAGTCCTCCTGGAAGAAATGAAGATTACAAGATGTTACAAGCTAAATGACTTTGGCAAACTCAAGTCTATTGAAGTTCACTCCTTCTCAGACGCCAGCGCTGATGGCTATGGACAGTGTTCCTACCTGCGACTGGTCGATGACAAAAACCGCGTCCACCGTTCGTTCCTGCTGGGTCAAGGCTCGAGTGACACCATTAAAGCCAGTCACGATACCTAGATTAGAGTGAACAGCCGCTCTTGTTTCTGTCAAAGTCATCCAGACACTTCAAGAAGAGCTTGAATATGACGAGGTGGATGAATTCTTTTGGACTGACAGTAAAGTCGTCCTAGGATATATTAACAACGATGCCCGCCGTTTCCACACATTTGTTGCAAACCGCGTGCAGCAAATTCGAGACCACACTTCTTTAAAACAATGGCTTTACATCGACACGAAACCAACGCTGCTGCTGATGCCTCCCGCGGCCTCAGTGCGATAAGCCTTGTTGAAAGGCAACGTTGGATAAACGGACCTGCATTCTTGTGGGATAATGAAGTGAGCTGGAAAATCCTTGATCTGGAGCGCAACGTTCTCAATCTAGCGCCTGACGACAAAGAAGTCAAGAAGGCTTCCGTCCTCATGACAGCAGTCAAAGAAGAACCAATTTCCCTATTGCAACGCCTGGAGTACTTCTCCGACTGGTTCCGTGCGAAGAGAGCTATGGCTGTTTGTAGAAGATACCTTTACGCACTCCTAGAGAGAGTACGATCAAGGAAAGTGCAACCGCAAGACGCAAACAAGATCGCAATCCAGAAATCCCAGACGGTCGACATAGAAGAATTGAAGAGTGCGGAACGTGAGATCATCAGACAAGTTCAAGGAGATGCCTTCGAGAAGGAGATCAAAACTCTCATGTCCCTCATATCGACCAACGAAATGCAAAGAGACGAAGCAAGGAAACGAAACCAAGAAATAAAACAAGCCAGCATGCTCTATCGCCTAGATCCTTTCTTGGACAGAGAGGGAATTCTTCGAGTGGGCGGAAGGATTCAGCAAGCCAGCCTTCATGAAGATATTAAGAACCCAGTCATTCTTCCAAAGAAGGGACACGTCACAGAGCTCTTAATAAAGGATTTTTCATGAGAAAGCCCACCACCAAGGAAGAGGTTTTACCCTTAACGAAATTCGCTCGAACGGCTACTGGATCATTGGATGCAGTGGTGCTGTGTCAAGCTTTATTAAGAACTGCGTCACCTGCCAGCGATTACGAGCGAATGTCCAAGAGCAAAAAATGGCAGACCTTCCCAAAGACCGAGTGGAACCATCTCCTCCTTTTACCTATTGCGGCGTCGACCTGTTCGGGCCATGGTACGTGAAAGAAGGTCGCAAGGAACTCAAACGCTATGGCTTGCTGTTCACTTGTATGGCCTCCCAAGCCATCCACCTAGAAGTCTGCAATACCATGGAAACAGCTTCGTTCCTGAACGCACTGCGAAGATTTGTCTGCAGCGTCGTCCCATACGTCAACTCCGAGCCGACCAAGGATCGAATTTTATCGGTGCCAGACATGAATTACGCGAGGCCCTCAATGAAATGGATCAAGACAAGATCAAATCTGACCCACTGAAAAGGAACTGCGACTGGATAGAATTTAACTTGAACGCTCCCAAGGCCAGTCCCATGGGAGGAGTGTGGGAGAGGCAAATTAGAACCGTAAGAAGTGTCCTCACCGCACTCTTGGAGAAGAATGGGAGCCAGCTGAACGACAAAGCCCTGCGAACGTTCATGTGCAAGGCAGAAGCAGTAGTGAACAGCCGTCCACTCACTACTGACAACACGACATCATCTGTTTCACCAGAAGCCTTGACGCCAAATCACCTCCTCACCATGAAAACCACGATCATCCTTCCACCTCTGGGAGTCTTTCAAGATGCTGACAAATATTCAAGGAAGCAGTGGCGATGCGTGCAGCATCTAACAAACGAGTTCTGGACTTGTTAGAGGAAGGAATTTCTACACGCTTTACAAGAACGGCAGAAGTGGTTACGTCCACGAAGAAACATGCAAATTGGAGACATCGTTCTCGTCAAGGACGACAACACCCCCCATAACCAGTGGCAACTACCTTGCGTGACAGAGGCTCAAAGTGGAAACGACGGGCTAGTTTGTAAGGTGAACCTTGCAGTTGGAGATCGCCAGCTTGCTACAAGTGGCAAAAGAATGAGACCCGTGTCCCTCCTGGAGCGCCCCATCCACAAGCTTGTACTCCTGGTACCATTTAACAGCCACGAGAGACCAGGTGTCCCCGAGGAGGAGCCTAACCAGTAAGTCGGAAAGACCTCAGTGAAGCTGATGCTGGACAAGCAGTTGCTGAATGAACACTAAGTTTTAGAACCTTTGTCTTTCTTTAGTTGAACAATTCTCGTGATTAAGTAGTTTAGATACTATTTTTGTGTAAATTGATTTCACAATTTAGGGGAGCCATGTAACCGCTGCAACTCAGATGCAGCTGGTGAGTTTCAATCGTCAAGTTTCGTTCCGTGATCGCTAGAGCACGTGATTAAATTATCCTTCATTTTAAGAGACGAAATATATCTATAGGATCAGATCAGTAGCGGGCGTGGAGAGGATACGAGTTTAAAATCAATACAATCTCTATAAGAACCTAGGATCAAGCATAAAGATATACGAATAGGACTTTTACCCGGAAACGTTGGTAGGTTTGTTTGATTAGTCCGTATGTTAGATTTTTCATTTGTTTGTTAGATTTCTCGATGTTATGTGAACGCCCAGTTGAGGTATTTGTTACTCGCGCGTACAAACCGATTTCTCGCTATTCTGTTAGTAATTTTAGCTTTGCCAATATTGTAATTTCAGTCGACCACATCGTTATGATATCGAGGGAACAAATCCGAATCATTAGTGGCAAAGACCGGGTCATTTTCCTCGGTGTATAGTGGTTACGACAAGCTTTCGTTTAAAGTCCTCCGATTTCACACGTGGCACAGTTCGAGTCTGGCCCACCTACAGGGCAATCTCAGCATCTCTGAACCTGACTTCAAAATTGCCCACCCCTACAACTGGACCTCCATCTGTGAGCTCCAAAATGCGGGGTTTTAACTGGTGCTAAGTTAAATTCAGATATCTTCTTCAATATGATATTGTCATTTATCAATCCCTCAGACTTGCCACAACCTTTCTCCAGAATTTGCTTCTCATTGAGTAATAGGATTTTCAAGAGACTCTGTAAATGTTGACATGCAGCCAATGTGGAAAGTATGTTACCACTTTGTATATTCCAAGAGCTAGTGATGTAGCTGTTTTGTCTAAACCTTTGGATCACCTCACTAGCTTGAAAACTGAAGTAAACAAGCTCAAAAACGAAGTGGTAGCCATGGATCAAGGCCTTTTTGATAAGAGTGGTAGGCACCTTTCTCCTGGGAAATCTATTCACCATGACTTTAATTCTGCTACAGTGAACAAGCTTAATGAGCTTCAGCATTTATAGCTCAGGTTGATGAAAAGCTTTAGGAGTTTTAAAGCACAATGATCTTTGATCCATCTACCTCCAGAGGTCAAAAGAGGAAGCAAAACAACAGGACAATAATGCAGCAGCAATCCTTGACAGTCTAGTAAAGAACTGTGTAGACTTTACAGGAACTGTTGCATAATATTTTTTGATAAAACTTCTCCAAGTCTCCATTCTTTAAAAACCCATCATACATTGATTTTATGCTAGTGAATTCAAAACTTCCTTCCTCTGGCTATTGAAAAGAATGCTTGCTTAGTTCATCCCTCAAGCTTTCTCTAAACACTTCAGCTTCATTTATTTTCCTGATTGCGGAAGCCACAATTTCAGTTAGTAGGCTGACACTCAAAGCCTTACTAGATCCTTTGTGAAGACTGCTGTCTTTAAACATTCTGTGTCATTCATAACCTCCTTTAGTTTTATATTTTTTCCCAGTCTTGGCACAGAATTCTTGTTGCTGGACCTACAACAGAATGAAGAAAAAAAAAATCAGGATTCGCGATCGATTCTAAGAGGTTTCCAGCGAGTTATTTGAGGCACTTTTCATATTAGACGAGCAATTCTGTGAAAAACATGTTCTTAGCTTCTACAAGAACACTGATCAGTCATTGCAGGTGGGACATACCTATTTAAGTTAAATGCTTGGGTTTTATAGACTCAAGTGACTCGAGTAAATTGCCATGCCACAAATATATAAACAAGCGAACATTTTGGGTCGATAGCAAGAAATTCGAATCAGGAATTAGCACAATTTGAGCTTACATTGTTAGCTGCTGTCTAAAATAACTTCGAAATCGTCTCCCCATAGCAAGAGATCGTCCACCCCATCTGCCATCTTGTTTTGAATGTGTGCACCTTCGCGATCACGTGACTTGTACCTTGAACTTCACAGCACACCTATTGTTGTAATCGGTTGAAGTCCGCCGGCTTTCATAACCAGTCTCCCTCCACTAACTATGTTTGAGGTGAATGTCGGTGAAGTGTTCACTTCAAACAAGAAGAGGGGTGAACGTGGAAACGCATTTAAAGTTGTGAACTGTCGTGGACAACTCGACCACCTACAGTCTGGCCCTGTGGATCCTATTTGGCTACTACATGCAGATATTTCAGTGTTAGTGATTTTTTTTGTGAAAGCACGATGCAATCACTTTCCGTTTTTTTGAAGTTTATAGGTTGGCCCATGGAACAAACTTTTATTCTGTCAAAAGAAAAACCGGATTCCTGCGGACGGGGCGTTAACATTAAAGAGAAAGAAGAGAGTAGTGTTCTTCTGTCAACATTAAAATGAAATGTGTTTACAATTACTGTGTACAAAGTTGTGTTTTTTTAATACATTTATTCAGTTTCTGTCAATCTACAGCCAATCGATAACCACTGAAATCTTTGCCATTGATTGGTCATTGATTATCAATATCAATCGATTAATTGATATTGATTGGTATCGATTGATATAGATTGTCATAGATTATTGATTCCATCGATTGGATACCCCAGAATTGGAGGACCAAGGAGGTCCTCCAACATGGCGGCTCCATACTAAGCTCTATAATTTGGTGCAGAACATTTTGACAAATATCTCAACTTTGGGACAACACCCACACCTTAAACTTTGAGAAATGTCTTCTTTATTTATTGTCTATAATATCACAATTTCCCGACTTTATCTACTGCATGGTTTTTGATTTTATTTTTTTTTTACATGACAATGCACAAAGATAACTTACAATTACCGTTTGTCAAGACGGTTTTAACTTTATTGAGGTATTTTATGTAGAGTTTCGTTCATTTTGTAGCAAATGTGACAATATTACTTTTCAGGCCAATGTTCCTAATTTCATGCCTTTGTTTTCCTTGCTAATGTAGGCAACAAGATACCTTTGTTTCCACGAAAACATAAGAAAGGTGTAATCTTTTACTCACTGCTGAAGATAAATGGAATTTAAAAGTTCAACATCTGCTGAAAAGTTGAACAGGAACGATTTTGTTTTATTCAAAAGGCAAATTTTCATTTCACCTATAAACATGTTTTTAGTGTAAACTCACTTTTTTCCATCTCGAACAGACATTCTTTTTACGCCTTATCTTTGCTATATAGATTTACAGACAATTTCATTCAATTCACTACGAATGACAAGACTGTCCATGCAATTCATTTTATTAGACATAAATTTTACATGTGGAACGTGTGGCTGTCCTAGTGACAAGACCGTCTATTAAAATGTTGTTTAACGCAATTAATTACATGTGGAACATGTGGCTGTCCTAGTGACAAGACTGTCCATTTAAGTTATTTTATTATACGTGACATTTACATGTGAAACGTGTCTGGTCCCCGGGAGGGGTACAACTGAAAAAATTGGGCGGGGGTGTGCGTCCCGCTTCCCAAAACCCTGACCAAAATCTGCCATATTCCCTACCCTATTTATTACCTGGGGACCATTTCTTGAAAGACCTGGTAACTCAATGGGCCTGAAATCATATTTTGAAATCGAAGTCTCAAGAAAAGTAGGGTGTGTCCTGACTTCTAATGAGGTCCATTTTGTTTCTTTAGTTAACAACTTTACTGTACAATTTTCAAAACCTTTGAAACTCCCATCTGGAATGGAAAACAAAACAGCTTGACAGGAGCTTCGAGAGACGAGCCCCTGACCATAAATTTGATAAATTTATGATCTGACCCTTAAATCAAACCCGTTTCAGACTTGCGTTACAATTAGTTCCCTAGTTCAGACCAATGCTAAATTACCGCAAACATAATTGGTGAGGGGCTTTTGTTGATTTTTGACAAAAAAATGTTGTGAAAAGTTGAATGGAAAAACTGTTGTTGACGAAAAAATGGCTTCTTAAAAAAATGCTAATATCAAGGCAAAAGTGCAAAATCCATACCCAAATATTTATTTATGACCAAAATGGCTAAAATCAACTCAAGTTGATACCCTATTTATGACCAAAACGACTGAGAAACCATACCCTTTGGGGCCGCACACATCTATATAGCTCATATAAGGGAATACCCCCTACCAAAGGTCTTGGCCTGGTGACCAGATGACCATAAAAATAGTATTTTGCACTTCGTAATTCTTCTCAAGGCAAACTTTATCTCATCTTTTGTTACAGTTATATACTTATGCCAAATTCCAATTTTAGTAAAACTTGCACCACTTTTTAAGCCAGTGAGAAGCAGAACCCGCCGACCGTGACTTGCTCACATGTATTTCCTTGCGCTTGGTGCTAGCTGCGCTGTTGTAATTGCTTTAGCTTTGAATGCTGATTGGTTCTTTGTGCTGGCTTCTTTTGTAGTTATTGGCTAGAGCAATACATTTATTGGAATTTGACTTGAGTATTAGTTTATTTGACAGGGTCCTCGTCCGTAGAATTCCCATCCTCTGAGCCATTGTCCTTTAGTTCAAAGTAAAATGTACGTTGAAGCGGTGGTTCATAGTGTGCAGCAATTTTTTGCAAGTCTCCTACTTTGGCAGTTTTTAGTAGAACCTGTCCTTGGTTAAGTTCCCATGGAATTGATTGCCCTGTTGTGGTTTTGCCCTGGCCGCACAATTTTTAATTTTTTCCAAGGTTTATCATCTCACCCACACTTCGTCTGGGTGGTGTTTCATTGAAACCTTTCCCGCTTCCTTTTCCTCTCGCCATCCAAAGTTCAACCAGTGAATGTCCCTGAGCAGAACTCGCTTTCCCTCCTGATCTTTTGTGGCCTTTCCAATCAAGGAAGTCTTCCTGGTGCATCACTGTTGTTTCAAATGGCTTCCTTACATTGGAGTCTCTCAAGATTTCCACCCAGTCTTGTGGCAAATACACGGTTGCTCTTTTCTCTCTTTTCTCGATTTGTGCAAAATCTCGATCATTTTCTAAATATGTGTCCTCGTTCTAGATACTTGTGATCGATTCATATACTCTATTTTGGTGCATTTCATTATAAAAACCAATTATTGTGAGATTTTTGTTTGGCCGCAGCATCCATCAGAATAACTCACAAGTGACCTGTAAAGGAAAAAAAAATATTGGCAGGTTTACTCTAGTGGTTTTATCAACTGAGCTGATAATAAAAATTGGCCACTGCAAATGGCTTTAGTTGGTAAGTCCAATTTTGGTGTACCACACCACAAGAATTTCTTTAAAAACTAAGCCCCCTATACTCTACTAGTCACATTTCTTAGCTTAGGCAGCTTAGCCCGATCATGTTCTGAGAATGTTCTCAAACTCACGGCTTGTCAACTGTTTACAAAAAATTCATAATTATATAGTTTACACATCTCTTAATGAAATTAAGCGTGCTTATGAGAGTAAAATCCCAGGTAATGTCGCCAATTCTCCGCTTGCACAGCTTCGAACTCACTACAAATTCCGTATTTTTAACAACCCATAGCATGAACTTCTCGAAAAAACAATTACAATTAATAATTTTCTTTAATCACCTCTGGGACCAGGGTAGTTGCCTCCTTGTCTGCCCAAGGCTAACGGTTTTTTTTGTTAGAGTGTACAGCAACACACAACTAACCTTGCTCCTGATTTGAATTCGCTGAAGAATTTATGACGCAACTTCCGATGAACCATGCTTTGCCGTTGTCTCGCTCCATAAAAACATATACCCTTGCTCATTAATGCAGTCGTGAATGCCTAAATTGTATGTCCATAGCTGTCTCAAATAGAACATGTCATTATGATGAAGATGTAGCGTGGGCAGATTTTGCTGAAAGTCGAAAGTTACCATGTCAATCACACCTTTTGAGGTCCAAGGGTGCGGGTCTTGCCATTCCAGCTTTTTTGAGTGCGCTCCTTATCCCTCCTCTTGGATTCACATCCATTTTCCCCTTTTTCTTGGAGTTCTCAATGCTCTTCAAGCAGGTGGTTCATCTTGTCCTCCCCACCACAGGACAACAATGTCATGTGTAGAGCTTCACACCTGGCACACATATCTGTTTGTGGTAAACCAAAACTAAGGTTAAACTCCGTGTTGAAGATATTCCTGTGGGTATACAGTGATATCTTTGGTTTCTTTGGGATGGGGGCGGGAAAATGGTTCTCTTGTCTGGACTTGAAAAGCAGGGAAAGGATGCACTGAGTATCTAAAGTTGATAATCCGGGACAAAAGATCTGAGACATTTCACCAAAGCAAATGCTGTCCATAAAGCGTTATTCTGAACTTTGAAACATGCTCTGTGGACACTGTCACGTGATTACAACATGGGAAAGGGGGGGCACGAAATGAAACATGGGGAGTGGAGATCAGATAATTCCCAGGTTAAACGAAAATTTTCTGGGGAGTGTCTCAACCACTTTTGTTGCTGTTTATAGCTTTAAGGTGGAAAGGCAACTTAAATCCATACAGAACTTTACTTGTGCACTTCATGAAGTTAATTGCTCCAAGTGTAATAAGGCAGATTTGAAGTGCAATAACAAACACCAATATTGAATCGAGCAAACAAAAGCTTCCTTTGTCCTTAGCCATTTATGTTAGTGTATTTAAATTATTGTATCCATTTCGAAAGGGTAAGTAAAATGCGATAAACAGCTTTATTATTCAACTTTCATACACTGTTTGAATTCCGATTTTCTGATTAGTTGATTTGTACCTCGTGATACTGGGTTGTGACGAAACAAGCTCCTTGATGTCATTATCATGGTGTAATATCCGTGGTGTAAATTCATTACACCACTGTTAATACACCATGGATACGGCCGACTCAAAGTTTGACGAATTTTGTTTGCAGTGTATTCAATTTGAATAATAAAAATGTTAACGCACTCATTGCTCGTGAATTATCGGGATTTTCCTGCACTCGTTCACTAACAATGAACACGAAGTTTTCTATACTCAAGTCATCCAAGCAGTAATCTCTTGACTCTTTTGTTCTCAAAATGTGAAGGACAATTTGCACCCAGAATAAGTTACTGTGTAGCTTATACAACATGTATTTGTGCTTTTGTTTCAGTTTTGGTAGAAATTACCTGGTTATTTGTAAAACTGTACTGTAGTTACAGTATTCAGGACTACTGTTCTTGTTCATCAAAAAATGTGATGCAATGCCTCCTGGAGTAATGAAATAATCAAGTTTTTTTTCACAATTGTCTCAATTGCTGTACTAAATAATTTGGGTGGCACTAACAATAATCATCATAGACCCTAAGATGTTTTCCCCAGAATAATTTTGGAGTAGTCTTAATATACTTGTGGCTAAGACAAGTTATTACTATTGGTTTTGATAACTACTGGCAAAAGGGTTAGGTCTCTGCAATTTCCATATGTAAATTACCAAAAATTTAGACCCCCTGTGGTCTGGCCTCTGGTAAGCAACCACCTCCCTTAAGAGTCATTGCTGAGAAAACCAGGCAGGTGGTCAAAGATCAGGGTCAGCCAAATTATTCCATACTAACATCATAGATAATTTAGGTTGACTAACGAGTAAATATACTAAAGTTTGCTCTTCAAGTGTTCTGGTATAGGAGATACGAGATCCACTCTCCATCACCCCCTTAGGTCCTAGTTTTTCTGGTAAATTTGACCCAAATTTGATGGCCAGCAAAAACTGTCAATTTTGGCGGACGAAGTTCTTGTTTTGTAACTGATATAAATGAGCATAGAACTTGTTATTTAAAGCCAGAAATGTACGAAAGAAGCACAAGTCAGTCTACACCATTTAG
>JAHPZR010001495.1:52500-66375 GCA_019787425.1 Platygyra sinensis
CACAATCTGGAAAGGATGTGTGTGATAGGAAGATTGCCCCAATGAAAGGTCACATACAGAGATGGGTAAACGAAAAGCATGAGGTTGTCACAGCCGTTGACATGAAGGAGGCATTGGAATCTTATGGTGGTGTCCGTGGATGCAGAATAGCAGTTGCAGAAGTAGATGTAGCAAAGGCAGCGAAGGCGGAAGAATGGAAAGGGATTAGCGCTCTGGTAAACTTTGAGTTTCTTTCCTCCGGAATTAGGGCTTGGAAAGCTTACGGTGTTGGTGAAGGTCAGATGTTTCCATATGATGAAGTAGGTCGATCGCTGCAGGGTCCAACAGGACTTCATATCATCATGCCTCTTACCTCTTGCACCCTACTGTCAAAGCCTGGGCTGCTGATGGTAAAGGCGAAGGATACTAATTTGCAAGACCTGTTTATGTGTCAAGAAGAAGGTTGTGTGGCCACCTTTCGAACCCAGAAGGATCTCCAAGGCCACATGGATACTGGGCGACATGTGAGGGTGACGGAGCATGAGACTGCTTACAATTTAGCGTGAAAAGAATAGGCAAAAAAGGTCATGGGAATACAGTCAACCCACGGACAAACGGGACACGCACAAGCAGGTAGCCATTCGACGTGAACACGAGAAGCACCGCTACAGCGTTGGGCTCTAAAACGGCAACGAAAGGGTCAGAGAGCAACCGAAAACGTGAAGAAGTTTCTGTTGGAAAAGTTTAATAGAGGGGTTACAACAGGTAAGATATACTTCAAAGATCAAGTAGTGATCTTAACCGTTTATAAAAAGATTCGTCCTACTTCCTGAATTCAGCATGACGAAGAACACTAACCTTTGCTATACCGATCAGAGTGGTGGCTATAGGTGGTTTGTAAATGCGCAGGCGTCAAGAATTCCATCTCTTGACCTCTTTTCACAAGTATATTCCCAAGTGCATGTAGAGGTCAGTTTCTCCTTTCTTTTCTTCTGCAGTGGACGTGAGTTTATAATTCATGTCATCTGTTTCACCGGATTGTTTGTTTGATGTACATGTCAAAAAATCAGTACAATAGCCCAATTTTGGCATTTTAAAATTAAGCCGAAAACAATTGACTTTAGCACGAGGCTCCAGGGGCCGGTTTAACTCCACAAACTCTGTTGTTATTCCCCAGAGCCTCGAGCTGATGTCCACTGTCTAAGGCTGAATTTTAATATATCGAAATTTGTCTATTGATCTCAACTGTTCAGAACAATCTAATATGCCGTGGAACTATAAAATTACTATTTAAAATCTTTAAATTAAACATTTGAGAAACTAAAAACTTTGTCAGTAGGGTGTCAAATGTGATTCAATTACTTGAGTATGTTACCAATAGGAAACAAAGAAGATCCAGCAAAGGTGGCAAAGGAAATGAGAGTTGCTAGGGACGAGAGTGGTAAGCTTTGTTTTGCTCCAGAAGAATGGCGAACAGCCAAGCAAATTGCCAGTTATTTATCGTGACTTGCAGCAACACAACATCAGCAAAAAGCACCCGGAGAACTAGCAAGATGAAGTCATCAGTGAGCAAGACCTTAAAGCGTGGGAAACAGAAAGACAGCTGCAAGAACTGCAGACAGCGGTGAACAAAGAGGTTGACTTGAAGCATCCAATTGAATACAATGGCCATGACATCTGTGGCCTTACAAAGCGTGGCATGCTAAAATCAAAATTTAAAGTTGCACAACTAAAAGAAATTTGCGTTCTTTTTGGAATAGAAATCGAGGGGCCTGCTGGTCAAAAGGACTCTTACGTGAAACCACTCGAAGATCTGGTACAAACCTGTAGCTGTTTTAAGGAATGACTTGAGGTTTCTGTTTCTGTTAGAAAACAGGATACTTACTTAGTATGAGCCAGAGAAAACAACTCAAATCAAAAATCGGGGATAGTGCAGACAAAACTAATTTTCAGTTTAATTTGTTGAGTAAGCTTTCATCAGCAGCATATCTAACAAAAGCGCGCGTAATCCTAAGAGACCTCTGTTGTACATGACAAGCCGGGATCAAGTTCAACGCTTTTAGTAAAAGCAAATGACATATTCGGTGAGGGCTCCTACTTAAATATTTCGTTGACAGACCAACAGGACTAGGAAAGTTCAAATAAGTAAACAAAAGACTAGGAGCCCTCACAAAAAGAAAAAGCAGTTATCTGTAGGATAAAGGAAATTCGAATCCAAAGAGGATCTGCACAGAAAAGTATCTTTTCTAAATATCAAGTGCACATTTTCCATTAGTTATCTTTAGTTTTATTCAGTTCATTTTATGGGTAGAACAAGACCATGACACTGAATGGATTATACTTATTTTGATTGCTCAGTTTGCGGTAAAGGTAGAGATCACATTTAAGCTTTCCTAAATGATTCAGAGGGAAGTGTGTCGAGTAGAGGGATTAACGGAGGAAGAACTAATCGAGTCAGTAATAACTATACTGTACAGAGATTTGTTTTACTAGTGCTATGTAGTGCAACTGTCAAACAACGGTACTTCTTTCGAAGTTACTAAACTGAACTCCTCATAGGCATTGCTGTTTTTATTATTAAATCAACATTTTCAGTTTTTCATGCTTCAGCGTGCTGCATCAACTTATGAAGAATGCAGGAGTTAGATAGCTCAGTTGAAAGAAGTGTAAGAGTTATCAAGGCGAGACCTTCTCAGATTTCATGACAGCGGAAATGTACATCAGAAGCCGCGCGCTCGAAAAAAAAACTCGGGTGAAACTATTTGTTCATGCTATTGCGCAGTCCTGTTGGCTCTATTTTAAGCGTGATTTGTTTATGTCATTATTTGTTCAGATCTTGAGCTGTTTACTGCGACAAACAGACATTTCTGGCAACAATGCAACGGCCATAGGACTCTCCCTACCCAAAGAAAAAATAAGTAGGTCCCAGTCCCTTGCAAGCAATCCAACTCAAGATGGCGTCGTTCTGTTTAGTTCGTATTTCTTTTTAAATTTTTGTTCAGTTAAATTGGCCAAAGAGGAGTTCTGAACTTCTTGGGACTACTTTAGTCAACTGTATATATAGAACTGTGGAGAAATCCAATGCAGAATACAAGAGCGGCTTAATCGGCACTTTGCTCGCGTCGTGACATGCTGTATATGACATCAAGTGGTAGGAGAAATGGAAGTGATGTAGCATCGTGCTGTTTGAATGGCCCAAAAAGATTATTGGTCTTTGTGATAGAGGGAAGGTAAGAGTGTTTGGTTTTGGCATCTGATTTTTGATGAAGTCTTAGTTGTGTGTTCTACGGGAAGTCGAAAATGGCTAATTTCTTGCTCTTTAGCACATACGAAATATAGGTATTTCAAAACTAAGTTATGTAGACTGACTTTTGCTTATTTCGTACATTTCTGGCATTTAACAAAAAGTTATATGTCCATTTATATCAGGTACAAAACACGAACTTTGTCGGCTACAATTGACAGTTTTTGCTGGCCGTCAAATTTGGGTCAAATTTACCATAAAAATTAGGAGCTGAGGGGTTGATGGAGAGTGGATCTCACATCTCCTATACCAGAACACTTCAAGAGCAAACTTTAGCATATCTGTGATGTTAGTATGGAATAATTTGGCTGACCCCATCTTTCAGCTTTTTCAGATTTTGCCCGCTTTTCTCAGACATTGCTTCTTAAGTGACCACATATGGGTGCTTAGGTGATAAGAACACTTTGTGATGTTTATCATGAGGTTTTAATGTCATTAGCCGTCAATCATGGACACATCTTCAGGATCGGAAAGGATCGGTAGGATCAAGTTGTCACCAGTCGATCATAACAATGCCTAAAATCAGGAGATAGTATGTAAGATTAAGCATTTGTTAGTGGGAGGTCACATGTAATAGCTTTTAATTTTGATTCTCTAACATTTCCTGTATCCTTTTGGATCATCTAAAGTAATTGTTTTGGTTTTACAACAGTCAATTAAAAACCTCTTTAACCAAAATAGATCATCAAATGGTACCAAAGGCGTATAGAACCCCCTTTACACTAAGCACAATCCTGATTGACAAAGTGTGGCTAAAATAACAGAACGAATGACCCCAGGTAAATAGAATAACTCCTTGGCAGTCAAATTTACATTTCACTTAAAGCACAGTGGGCCATGAGTAGTGGGGCTAATGTTTTTACCAAGCACTTGATCATTGTTTAAAATGCAATAAGACCTGTCACTCTTGAGATCAAGCCAGTTACCTCTGATCTTGGTGTTATTGACTGACTTGGCTATTCTTGCTGGCTTTGAGAAAGTATAGAAAAGCCAGAATTGCTCATCAGCTGTAGTGTAAATGGGTAACACTGACCCTGTTGCATCATCTGAATACTTTAAGTTCAAACCAACAGGCAACCAGGCATCTGGTGTAAAAAAGTGTGAGCAGAAAGCATACAGAGTCAGCTTTTCTACAGCTGAAAGGCACAAATCTACCACTTCCACCTCTTCCTCCTTAATCTTTTTCCATCCAGAGCATGCTGCGATGCTTCTGGTCCAGCTATTTTTGCCAAAACATGTTTGATGTCAGCTGTACTCACAGGATTGCCATCTGTAGAGGTTAGTGCAAGCTCAGTGCTGCCTGTCAAGGCAGAAGGTACGATGAATGTCGCAGGTGGTATGGTGGATGACTCAGACAGAAAGGTGGATGTTGCAGGTGGTAAGGTGGATGTTGAAAGTGGTAAGGTGGATGTTGTAAGTGGTATACTGGATGTTGTAGGGGGCGAGGTGGATGTTGCAGGTGGTAAGGTGGACGTCAAAGGCAGTGAGGTGGATGCTGCAGGTAGTAAGGCAGAAGTAGCAGGTGATGAGATGGATGCAATGGTAAAATGGATTTTGTCTGCATGCAGCATGATCTGTTTTAGCTGACTGCTCCCATAGCTGTATGGCTTCTTGAATTGAATACCCTCTGGTAAGCCATGGACCTAAAATCCACCCTTTAAATAGGGAACTTTACACAGTTTACCACAAGCATCACCTAAAAAAATGCAGTGATAATGTTTAGACATAGAAGTCTGAGTTTAAGATATATTACTTTAACTTGTTTCTTGAAGGGACTTCTTGGTCAGGGTATTGCAGGTAATTCTGTTAATTTCCATTACTTAAAAGCTTTATTCTTAAGATTCACAGACCAACAGTAAAATCAAGGGACTGATTTAAAACAAGTTTACGATATTTACATATAATGCAGATCAGAACTTTATATTTACATTTTTAATCATGGATAATTAATATCATACCACTTTTTTTCTGGAAAATACATTCTCCAAACTGCTTATTTAAATACTCAACTGTATTTCTTGTTGAAAAGATCTTGAACGTGAGCTATGGTAAAACATTTATTATTTCCACCTTTAAAAGAGGAAGTAAACAACTGATGTTTGCAATGTACATGTAGAATATGAATGCAATTTCTAAATGAGGATTCTTTAGTAATATTAAGGCTAGCCATGGTTTCTAAATTAAAGACCAACAAGAAGTTTAAAAAAAACTTAAAACCGCGCTTTTTAAACTCTTTTGCACTCACCAAAACATTGCATAATATTTAGCAACAACCTGTTGCGAGAAATATAAGCCATATTAATGGTTAGCCTCTGTATAGCGTTGGTGTTTCCAATCAGTACTGAAATCAAACCATTCATTAGCAGTAAATCCTCGGTTGTCTAGTTGTTAGGGTGGAAGACTGTCGGTCGGGCATTGCGAGTTCAAATCGATTTTATCACATTGAATTTTTTTTCCCTTTAAAGTTGAAGAGACTTTCACTTTGAAGTTTGTTGAGCAGAAATTAAGTCTCTGTGTCAAGAAACTTAGAAATTTCATGTCAGTGTACATGAATAGGAAGAGTTAAAGAATTACTAGTGAGCAGGACACAGCAACAGATGTTGTCAGCTTGCTTTATTTTCCTAACCGGTTTCTTCTAATCACACAGACTTCTTCAGGGAGTTTGAACAAGATGGATAAAAGGAACTAATTTTATACCTAATCTATAGAGTACCAATCACGTTTTAACTAGGGTGTGAACAATGAAAAACACTTACAGAAAAGTACCTGCGTAGTTTCTAGCTTTTGGAGCTCAACTATTTAACTTAAGATTTTTTCTCGTTAAAAACTGAACGTTTTTTTTATTATGTTTAGCTTATATCTTCGCTGAGTTTAGAGATAATACGTTGTTCATTGTTTGTGTATTCTTTCTCAACAGATTTCTGCTAATAAGGATGACAGGTTGTGTTACATTGTACTTCATGGATGGAGTGCTGTGGGCCGCTAAAGGCTGTTGCATAGTAGCTTTTTTTCCCTTTAGAACTGCATATTTTTGTTAGGGTAAAATCAGGTTAAGATTTGTTGGAACATGAGGTTTTGTCACGGTAACCAAGTTTTTTCATGAGTGATTTCGTTTAGACTAAGTTTACACTAGAAGAGATTTTACCTTATTCGTAGATGTTCTGGATTCATCAATTTTAAAGACAAGACATTTTGAGCTCTTGTTAAATAGTCAGACATGGCTATTGTTGCAGACTTGTATAAATTCACTGTATACTTGTCGAAAAGTTAAGATATTCTATCTTTTACAACAAATCAGGTATTGTGTAGCTGCCTTAAGTAGTAAAAATAAACAATTATTGTGGATATGGGGATTGGTATAGCTTTGTTGGATTTAATGATCTTTGCGGTTCTGTTTCTAATAGTTTGTTGTAAAAAAGAGTCCATAAAGGTTTTAGAAAAAGTAGGGAAAGGAAATTATCGAAATTAGGTAAATTATGGAAAGTTGGGAAATAGTAATTTATTAAATTAAAAATTGAAAAAAAGAGGCGTTGATGTCTGTGTCTTTGTTATGGAAGCTTATTTGAGAAGCAGTTGGTACTACTTTAAGCCTTGGTCGAATAGTGCATGATAGTCTATGATAGTACATATTGTCGCAAGGATGATCAGTTATCACTAGCTATGGTTCAAATGGTCAAAGGGTCAAAGAATTCCGTGATAGTTGACTATAGTTCAGGTGCAGTCGGCGAAGAAAAGTACGAGAGCAGTGAGTTTTAATTTGACAATGTTATAACGAAATTCATGATTAATAACAGGACAGACGCAGCAAAAACTGACATTAACTTGTTAAATAGTAGATAAGTGAATAGTGCTTTTTGCGGACGGTTATTGGCTAACTGGGAGGTGATTAGCCAAGTACTATTCATCGCCGGGCAGGTGATGAAAAAACAAAATGGCTTTTTTCAGTCTATCGTCACAACTAAAGTTATTGTTTTGGGGTATTAGTTATTCGGCTTGAGTGGTGTATACTAAAACAATTATTCACCTGAGTGTCTGCGAAAGTGGTGGATAATAACTTTCAGTTTGGTGAATAATTGTTAAGTATCGTAAGGCGTTTTGCCAAGGTTTTGGGGCATGAAAAGTTTCCGGTAATTTTTAGAGGTTAGTTCCAGTTCCTGCGCGAATTTGTGTTTTGAAGAATCTGAGTGCGAAGTGAGGTTTGTTTCAATGTAGAGTTAATCACTGCTGTGTTTGGAAAAGTTTGGAAAATGGTACAAGTCATCTTTTCATCTAGTAATGGAAATAAGTGTTGGAAGAGGAACTTGTTCTCGTAATGTATAGAGATTTACAATGAGGGCTGTAAAGTGTGAAGGTTTTAAACTATTTTCAAGTCAAGGTAAGAAGTGTAAAGGTTGTAAGAACATGAGCAGCTTTGAAATGAAGTTATATTGAAATTGGAGTTGACAGTTGATTCATGGCAATGGAGCATTATAAAGTATTGTTTTTTTTAGTTAATATCCTTATTGTAACATTACAATTTCCAAAGTATTTATATTTTAAGAAAGAGATCATCTTTGTTTGTTGTAAATATTTTACGCAAAATATTTTTAAAAGGTAACTGATTTTAAATTATATCCTAACACGGTGAAAAGCTCAGAAATATCAAAGTAAGATGCATGAATCTTGGGAGTTATTTTATAGATCTTATATTTATATTTCTGAGCTTTTTAGTAGTATATTTGTTGTGTAAAGTTTATCTTCAAGGTAGCTATGGAGCTCTAATAGTTTTACAGAATTGGTAGGATATGTTCATTTATTTCATTTGCTGTCCGCATGAGTTCAATGAACTCTTCTCCATTTTGCTATTTGTTAGGTATTGGTTGCTATTTGTTTTTACAATATGAACTTTTTGGATAATTTGAAGATTTTAACATGTGTAGTTAGCATCAATTATATGTTATACATGTTTTATTATTTAAATTTGATAGTGTATGAATTGTGATTTTCTGATTTGTTGATTTGTGCCATGTGAGACTGGGTTATGATGAAACAACTGCCTTGACATCATTATTGTGGTGTAATAGCTGTGGTGTAAATTCAATACACCACTGTCAATACACCATGGGTTTGGCTGACTCAAAGTTTGATGATTTTTGTTTGCAGTGTATTCAATTTGAATAATGAAAATGTTAATGCACTCATTGCTCATGAATTATTGGAATTTACTTGAACTCATTCATTAACAAGGAACTTGAAATTTTCATTAGCGCAGTCAGTGGCCTTGTGTGGTATTAAAATTTCTTGTTCATTGTTAGTGGGCTTGTGCAGGTAAATGGTGATGATTCACTTGCTGAGTTAGTTAACGTGTAATTAGCCAATTGGTAAAACATTATATAAGTGTTAAAGTAAAGATTTCATTACTGGCAGGTTAACAGTCCGGGATTGATGTAAGAAGTAACTCTACTTTACTGTATTTGGGTCAAGTCTAAACTTCCCCATGTAAAGGGCTAACCCATATAGAAGCACTCTCATGTGGCTTTGTTAGCTCAGTTGGGAGAGCACTGCACTGGCATTGTAGGGGTCATGGGTTCGAATCCTGCTCAGTGCCTGAACTTTTTTTCAGGTCTATGTTCAAGTAGTGTTACGGCCGCAGTTGCATTAATGACCGTTATCACTCAGTTGCTGCTATGGGACAAATTACTTTCATTTTTACTGTACTAATGGGCCAAGTTTAAACCTCCCCATGTAAAGGGCTAACTCATATTTGACTGCTTTCAAGTGGCTTTGATAGGTCAGTTGGGAGAGTAGTGCACCAGCATTGCAGAGGTCTTGGGTTGGAATCCCGCTCAGAGGCTGAAATTTTTTTAGGTCTCTGTTCAAGTAGTTATGGCGGCATTTGTATTAGTGACCTTAATCATTTAGTTGTTACTATGGGACAAATATTATTACTGTCAACTTTACTGTACTTGGGCGAAGTCTAAACCTCCCCATGAAAAGGGCTAACCCATATTTGACCGCTCTCATGTTGCTTTGATAGCTCACACAGGAAAAAATTGAGAGATTCCAAGTTGGATTATTATTGGAAAACATCTGAATTAAACTATCCAATATTGGAATAATATTGGAATATTTCATACTTTCTTTAGGAGAAAGGAGATTTTTGGAAGATCATTGGTATATCAGTTGTTTAACAATCCAAGTTGGTATTTTGATGGTAGTTTATTGGAAAATTATGTTTTATAGGTAATAGTCCAATAAAAAACCATTAAATCAGTCGGGATTGTTTACTGACTGATAAACCAGTCATTTACCAAAACAACTCCCAGTTGGTTTTTATGGTAAATTATTGGAATATCACTTCTAGCAGGTGATAATCCAATAAAAACCACATTGCATTTAGCGCACGGACAGTGTACATGAGGTTTTCCACGATGACTGATTTCTCTTGCTTCTGGATTTCCTGTACAGTAGCAACTAGTTACCGGAAAATAATCCTCTGATTGCATTATATTTGTTAAACTTTGGACCGCAAGCGTCTCTTCGCGTCCGCCATGGATTTTAATCTCGTTCCCAGAGCCCTCGTTCTCCTTGACAAGTCCGCGGGAGTCTGGTGAAGAGGTAACCTCGTTCTGAGGGTCTTTGATCCAGGGAACGGGAACGAGGTTGGTCGAAGAGTGAAGAAACTGAGAACTGGATTGTGTTGTGGTTATATCAATCTTTGAAAAGATTCAACAAAATGGCAACAAGTTCTTTTTGTGAAGAAGAGAATCTACCCCTTTCTCACTCAGGTAAGCTTTTATATATATTTTTTATTCTCAATCCAGCGGTGACGAGCTTCATTTCTTTTTCGAGCATGTACATGTGAAACTAGAGTAGCTTTTGGCGCCATTTTTGACCAGCTTCTATTTCCAGTTATAACATCAAGAAATGCAGTGTTTATCGAAAAGATTTTGCAAAATTATAACTAGTTCTTTTTTTGAACGGGATCTACCCCTTTCTCGGTAAAGTGAGCTTATTTTAAAACGTGTATTTTTTCATTTTCACTGCATGCAGCGGTGACAGATATCGACGCGTTTAATCTTGAGCATGTCGAACCAGTTTTTGGCGCCATTTTAGCCCATCGATTACCCAACTTCAATTTCCAGTATGAAATACGAAATTCAGTGCTATTTTACAACATTTTACCGTAAATATTGAATGAGAGTGTCTTTGTTTGCGTTTCTCACATTTATGATGCTTGAAGAATTGGCGAAACTACCCCTTGCATTGTGTACGGCTCATACATGTAGCTTGGTTGTTTGTCCGGTGACTTGCGTTAACTTAAGTATATAAGCTTAACTTGCAATCACCTCACCTTGCAATTGTTTAAGTTAGCTTATAAATTCAAGTTTAAGCTTTAATGTTACACAGGGGCTGATTACATGGCGAATTTCAGCCCCGGGCTGAAAGTTTGTTGCGATTACATGACGAAATTTGGCTCCCCACCATCTTGTTTCATTTAAAACACGATCACTGCACATGCCCAAGCTCACTTTTCAGCCGGGCTGAGATTTTAATGCAATTACACTAGGTTTTTCAGCCCCGGCAGGAAGATTTGTTTGCTAAGCCAATCTGAAATTTCAGCCCGGGTTAACTGGGCTGAAATTCCCCATGTCATCAGCCCCTTAGCCTCTTGAGGTACGCTATAAATCCTGATTCTTCGTTTTCAGAATCAGAGTGGAATCCTGAGCAAGTTGCCAAATGGCTACGCAGGGTTCAACCTGAATATGAGGAGGAAGCAAGACTTTTTGAGAGTAAGCAGGCATATACATAACCTTATCAAAGTTTTGTGATTTTGCTTTGTTTAACTAATTTTGTCCTTATAGTTAATGTTCCCATGAAATATAATTACTCCTTAATATTTTAATTGATGGTTTCTTAGAAGCAGAGATAACAGGCAAAGCACTGGCAATAGTTGATAGACAGTGTCTTAAAGACATCGGAATAGCATCTGTTGGGAAACAACTGACTATTCTGGGTTGTATCAAGGAGCTCATGTCGGGTTAGTAAAGTTTTAAAATTATGCTTCCATCTCATAGCAAATTCACTGCAAGTGATCCCACAGTGCACTTGCAAATGCTTTCTTGACTTTCTCAGGGAAATGTGCTTTTAATATCCTTGCACTTTTCACATTTTCAGCAAAAGATAATAGTCACAAGGCAAGTTTGCCTAGTGCCACGCCTGGTAAAACTCTTAGCATATAACTTTCAAACAATAACTTACAGCACTGCATTATCATCAGCTAAGTTTCAGTTCTACCACATAGGATAAAATTAATTTAGTATTAATCGTATGGTAGTGTTGTTTTGTCATTAAATCTTCTTTTTCATCTTATTTATTTTAGATGCCATAAGACACCACATCCTCCAATGGGCTTCAGAGAGAAATCGAAAAATCAGTGACGGGTATGACTTTGAGGTGTTTTTTTATTTGTATACACAGTTGTACTATCCATGAAGCTGAAGCATACATTACAATAATTATTATTACTAGATGCTGTGTCAGAGATTGATGGAAGAGCTAATAAGGTTTCCAGCCAAATAAACGTTCTTATGTGGATTTTTAGTTTTGCCAATACCATGATGATGGATTCAATGATGACATGATGCATACAGCCACCCTAGCTTTCTTTTATCTTTATCCTGATAGAAAACTAGAACCCCAGCCAAGAGAGCAAAAGCTTCATCATCCTCAGATCTCGAAGACATGAGTCAGAGTATGATTGGTAAGTGTCCACTCAGAACATTGCTTTGTATCAATACTGTTTCAATGACCTGCCCCATATTAAATTTGCCAGTGTCATATCATCCATAAAGGAGGGAGATAGTTGGACAAAGTACCCATATGTACCTGTTGTCAATCCTTTGACAAGGCACTTTTCATTCTACATCTGACGTGTATAAATTATTGGTACTGGAGGAACCTAACAAAATGTTGTTTGGTATTCCTGCAGTGAAACTACATACAATTTGTAGCATCCCAACCAGGGGGAAGACGCAATACTCCTATGTCACTTCCTGCTACTGAAACAGGAATTAATACTGAAATAACAGCCAGCATGATGAGCCACTAGCTAGGTTTGGAGGCAGGTGCTGCCTATATACATTGTATCTATATTGTGCTGTAATAGTATAGTAGGTCCCCCATTGATGACTTACCTATACTTCTATGTTTAAAGACACAGCAAAAATTAATTATTTTATTTAATTGCTGTTAATGTTTTATTTCAGCTGTGACAGACACATCCAAGCCAGAATCAACGGAAACTGCTGATACTGTTCAAGACATCTCTAATTACAGTGCACAGTTAGTGTGCGCTGTTATCTTTCGTGTTCCGATGTTTCGAAATTTAAGTGTTAAGAAGCACTTAGCTCCTGCCGCCAAACTCCTGAAGATTAAGACGAGAGGTCAAGGGAAATATGAGTTAGCAGTTAATGTTGCAATCGGTTTAGTGCAAAAGGGATATGTTGGTACTACAACTCCAGACGTAAATTACAAAGAGTTGGAACGAGAACAAATTGTAATTTTAAAAGATCTTGTGGAAGAGCTGCGTGTAGAGAACATTAAGAAACAAAAGGCTTTAAGTAGTTCACCTTCAGGTAATTCTACTGAATCAGTTGATGGAACTGATACATCTACACCATCAAGTCTGTCAGAAAATGAAGGGGATTAAGATATCAAAAAGATTGTTTATTTA
The DNA here is from genome assembly GCA_019787425.1 of Platygyra sinensis. Taxonomy (NCBI): domain Eukaryota; kingdom Metazoa; phylum Cnidaria; class Anthozoa; order Scleractinia; family Merulinidae; genus Platygyra; species Platygyra sinensis. The sequence continues at coordinate 65,499 of JAHPZR010001495.1, forward strand.
ATGTGTTTGCTCTGTGGCTTGTTTAGTTCAAAAGTTATGAAAAATATGAGCTACCAATAATTATTATTAGTTGCTATATCGCTTTAGTGCATAAGAGATATGTTGAAATTCAACCTCCAGAAATAAAATATTTAGTTAAACTGGAATTTGTGTTCATGATGATTCAGTGATGTTACACTATATGGTAACATGCCTTATATCCTGTGCTTGACATACATTTTTATTTATTTAGAGTATTATATAGCTCAGTGTTTGGTAATTAATGATAATCAAAATATTAACCCTATAATCTGTTTTTCTTTTTTCCATTGTTGAACTATTACATAGATTACCAAACTTGGTAATATAACATATAACCTTCCAACATAGGATTTCTCTGTTTCCAATGTTGGACTATTACATAGATTACCAACATTGGTAATACAACTATGACCTTCCAACTTTGGAATTCTACGTTTCCAATGTTGGAATATCATGTAGATTACCAAACTTGGTAATATAACATATAATCTTCCAACATTGGATTTCTCTGTTTCCAATGTTGGATTATTACATAGTTTACCAACATTGGTAAATACAAATATGACCTTCCAACCTTGGATTCCTATGTTTCCAATGTTGGAATATTACATAGATTACCAAACTTGGTAATATAACATATAACCTTCCAACATTGGATTTCTCTGTTTCCAATGTTGGACTATTACATAGTTTACCAACATTGGTAATACAAAAATGACCTTCCAACCTTGGATTTTTAGTTTTTGACTTACCAAGGTTGGAAAGTGTATCTCTTTATCCAATGTTGGACTTTTTACTGATCTTCCATTGATTTTCCACTATTATACCAATGAAAAACCAATGCATTTCCAAATTT
>JAHPZR010001498.1:0-7500 GCA_019787425.1 Platygyra sinensis
TGTGTCAGCCGTGAAGTTTTTTCAGTTTTTCGTAGAAGTATCCTATATGTTAAGTCCCAGACATCTCTGCGATTTGTAAATATATCTTCAAGTAACTCATCAATTTTAGTATTGTTCATATCGTCGCGCTATTGTATTGTAGTTTTTTATACCTTGTGTTTATTCCAGTCATGTGGCACACTCGTAAGATTCTGGTTTACCGAAGCGCCTTTCAATGGTTTCCAAAATTTTCAATTCAACCGGAATAATTTACTGTTTTTTTCCTCAAACACAGGTTTCTATATCTACTTTCCATAGAGATCATAAATGAACTGTAACATTTCTCACAGTCACCAGAAGTTTCATCCCCAGAAGCTGGCCACTCGGTAATTTAATGGGTTTATAGATGTAGGCGCCCTTCACGTTATGTAATCTGGTAATTACTGTTCTTTTCGCTGGATAGAGACAATGTTGTGAGCGAAACTCGTTTTCGTTAGAGCGTTTTGTTGTGTACATTTCTGTTGACCTAAAATAAGCTCAAATGTCCCAGTTTTGTACCCATTGCGAAATCTGTTTGAATAAAATGGCAGTTTAAACTCAGTTTCCTAAGCGTCAGTTTCCTGTTCCTCACCTTGTGCACCTTGATAATTATGCTGGACACATGCCTAATTTTACAGGAAATGTGGATTGTTGGGATTTTTAGGGAGGCAAGGTTAAGCCATTTTATCATGCAACAACAACGAGGGAGGGGAGGGGTGTCTAGCTTAAGAAAATGCAGTTTTAATCAAAACTATACACCTAATTGCAACATTCAAGAAATGAGGGGTGACAGAATCTTTAAAATAATCCGTCACTGTGTTACCTATAGAGCTTTAAAAATTCCATGACTTGCCAGGCCTGGAAAAAGAAGATTTATAATTCCAGGACTTCCCATGTTTCCATTACCCATGCAAACCCTGATTAGTGTTGCTTAATTCTTATTTCTCTTTAAATTCATCCAGGCCTTGTTGATATTGCAATTAGACGTATTTTTAACAGGAGGACTAAACAGAAAACAGAGAATACTGTGACATTCTCTCATTTTTATCAATGAGTTGGATATTTCAGAAGACAATCAGTCACACAGTCAGTGTTAACGTCACTGAGGTGCTGTGGTGTACTGAGGAGACCCTGAGTAGCATGCAGTACACTCCCCAAGGAAGATATTTAATTTCTGGTGCTTTAACCAGTTGGAAGTTCTGACAGGATTTGTTCATTACTAGTCTATAAAAGCCAATTTCATTGCTGATCTTTAAGGAAGAATATTACTACATGCAGCTGTAAGCAAGCACACCCTACATATTTTTGGCTGTTTAGGGTCTAAAATTAACTTTTTTGACTTTGGCTACAGCTTTCAACTTAATGAAACCTTTCCATCACAAGCTAGTGATGTGCAGTCGCCAACAGTTTTCCTCTTTATGGTAATGGAGTCAAGATGAAAAGTCTGCTATTGGCAAAAGCGGTCTGAATTTTCTGTCAGTGTAATTGCTTTGGCCAAAATTAACATTAATTTGGGAATGAGATAAATATATGACAGTGGCATAGTCCTGAAAATAGTTATCCCCCCATTGATGGCCAGTTGAAAATTCTCATCATCAATGTGAACTTTTAGCAGCAATGGCAGCTAGGAAGGGGTGATTTCAGACTCTGCTGTTGCCCCTCTAAAATTCCAAATTTGGGGGGTTTCCCACTGTTTCAGGTGTCTGTGGTGTTGCCTTCAGTAAACAATGTGGTCAATGTGGTAAACCCTTTAATTTTTCTTTCGTTTTAAGCCCTATTGCTGCAGTAGCCAAAACCCTACTACTCAGACACGCTTTCAAAACCTGGATGCGAAAGTAACTTACTAATCATCTTTTTCAACTTCTGCCATTCTTTCATGACATCTATCAACCTCCATGCAACATCTACATTCTTCATGCAGGACAACAAACTCCAACGAACATTTTATACACTTGCACCTATAACCATAACCTTACATGTACATGTATGGGTAAGCTTAAATTCAAAATAACATTAACAGTTAATTGACACCAAAAATATGTATAAATAAACTTGAAATACCTGAAGAACTAAAACTACCACTTCGATCTTTTTTTTTTATTATTTTTGGTAAATGACCAAATTACAGAAATTTTAATCGTGCAATATCTACGAAACAGACATTTTCAAAAACGGTGACAGATCGAATGCAACATAACTTCCTTCGAAACAAACTGCTTGAAATTTTCAGTAGCTCTTTTACAAAAATAGACGCATTGATTAAAGCAGAAAGAATCGAAACGAAGAAACCAAATAAAATACCAGTCTGGTAGGTCTGTCTCGTCAGCAAATCGACTGAGAAGCATGTCCTCAGACTCTTCTTCTTCCTCTACAGCTATTTGTTCCGCGTACTAGGTGGCTTCTTCTTCGGTGGCAATCTGGCTCGGCACTATCATCGTATGATTGGAAATCTTCACTTGCCGAGCAGAAGCTAGCCTCTGAACACTCAGAGCAACCTTCACTACTGCTTTCAGACAAACTTTACCCAAAATGAACTTCTGAATCGACAGAGATTTCGCTAATACTAAGATAAAAACTCGACTGATATCAACAGCGATCAAAGGTAAATCAATCTCGTGTTAGGAATATGACGTCACAAGTAGAGATGCCGCTGTGAAAATAGCGGGCTCAACTGGAACCAATTTCGAGTAATGGCGGACGAAAATTTCCACTTTTCGAGCGGCGAAATTTTAATGAAGGAAGTCTTTTTAATTTTTTCTTTTTGGACGAGAGGACATCGTACATGATGGTAAGTTATTCTGTATAAAAAAAAGTGGGAAAAAGAAATGTGAAATTTCGTCGCAGTGGCACTTTAAACTAAACCAGTTGAACGGCGTTGGTAACGCTACCTGACAAATAGGGTCATCTGACATATAGGGTCGTCTGACATATAGGGTCGCTATATCAAAATACCAAAAGTTTATAATTACCTCTGCATGGTTAATATCAGTGTTGCATTAATAAAAAAGGGTTATTATGACAGCGTTTCAGTTCGACCTACTATTAAAGGAAGGAAAAGACTAAATTGCCGTACGTGGTTCGCTCAGGTTCCAAGAACGTTCTTTGGCGAAATTCTAAAAGTTTCAACATGAGTAATTCGGAGTATTTTCCTGGATTTCTTAGTTCTTAGAAGATTGATTAATGACTGAAGTCTCCTTCGTTTATTGCGGCTTGCGTTCAGTAAACTTTAATTTGAAAGTGGCGTTCTGTCTCTGAAATTGTCACAGAATTCAGTGTTACGAACAACTTTCGCCGGTCGCGGATCTCTGCTGTTATGTTTTTGCAGTTTCATGAATGCTTCTACAATTCTCAGCCGTTATTAGAGTTGTCAGACAACTTCTCTGTCCAATATATGGCTACATTGTATCTATTCACGGGAAGAATACAATAGATCGTTTTCAATGTCACGCATTAAAAAATGAAATAAAACATCATTCAGTGAATAAAGCAAAGAAATTGTGATGTGAAATGAAATAAATAAAGGAGATCATTACTTTCCCTCGGGTCAGGTCTTTGCGTTTTCACAAACTTTAGATATTCGCTAAAAGTTTCGCAGAAATGTGTAGAGCCCTTTATGAAAACGCCTTCTTATTGTACCTTCAGTGAACTAAATAGTGTAAACAATAACATCTGGAACTTACTTTGGCTACCTTGGCGACTGATCGCATGATTAGATGTACTAAACAAACGAACCTTTACATAAGCAGTTTTCCTAATTCTATAGCTTTTAAAATGACTACAAGTTTTGAGAGAGGTTTATATTTTTCGACAAACACGATCGTATCTCTCTGTCACGCACAGCCATAAAAATGTGCTGTTGAATTGTAAACGGATATTACTTAACCACCTACGATCTTATGCCTGATGAAGTCAAAAACTTTGGTGGCCGGATGTTTTCGTCTCCCGTACACGTATTTTCATGTAGAGAGGTAAGATTGAAAATAATAATGATCCACTTTTACGGCAAAGAGCATATATTTAAAGGTTTTGTGTTTTTATCTTTATAAGTTCGATAATTGTTTTTATTTAGGAAAGAGACAGTGTACTTTAGAGAGGCCGATTACATCAATATACTTCACGCGCCGTACATATAGGGTCGCCTTGCAAATAGGGGCATCTGACCAATAGGGGCGTGTGACAAATGAGGGCGTCTGACATATAGGGTCACCTTACAAATAGGGGCATCTGACCAATAGGGGCGTGTGACAAATGAGGGCGTCTGACATATAGGGTCGCCTTACAAATAGGGCATCTGACCAATAGGGGCGTCTGACAAATAAGGGCGTCTGACATATAGGGTCGTCTTACAAATAGGGCCTTCTGACAAATAGAGGCATCTGACAAATAGGGGCGTCTGACAAATAAGGGCGTCTGACATATAGGGTCGTCTTACAAAGAGGGCCTTCTGACAAAATATGGGCATCTGACATATAGGGTCGCCTTACAAATAGGGGCATCTGACAAATAGGGGCGTCTGAAAAATAGGGGCATCTGACATATAGGGTCGTCTTACAAATAGGGCCTTCTGACAAATAGGGGCCCCTGTTTGTAAGAAGCCCCTATTTGACAGAAGGCCCTATTTGTAAGAAGATCCTATATGTCAGGTGGCCCTATTTATAAGACGACCCTATATGTCGAACGCCCCTATTTGTCAGATGCCCTATTTGTAAAAAGACCCTATATGTCAGACGCCCCTATTTGTCGGAAGCCCCTATTTGTCAGACACCCCTATTTGTCAGATGGTCAGACAAATAGGGGCGTGTGAAATACAGGGGCGTGTGAAATGTAGGGGCGTCTGACTAATAGGGGCATCTGACATATAGGGATGTCTGACAAATAGGGGCGTCTGACATATAGGGGTGTCTGACAAATACGGGCGTCTGACATATAGGGGCGTCTGACAAACAGGTGCGTCTGACTAATAGGGGTGTCTGAGAAATGGGGGCATCTGACTAATAGGGGTGTCTGACTAATAGGGGCGTCTGACAAATGGGGGCGTCCAACAAATAGGGGCGTCTTGTTTGACTTTTATGGGCTTTTGACCTTCAGGGGCATCTAGGGCTTCCTACAAGTTGCTTGAGCTTTCCCAAAAAGTTGCTTAAAAGTTCAACCAAACAAGGCAAAAGTTGCTTTTTCTAATGAAAGTTGCTTAAAAATTGAAAAGTTGCTAAAAATAAATAAATCTTTTTGTTTTGTTTCTCTCTTCTTTTATGTGGTCTGATGCACAAATGTGCAATTTGGACAAGAAAAGAAACATTTCTAAGTGTTTTTGTGCAATTTTGCGTCTTACCCAACGTCGCTAAATAACTTTGTTCACAATACGCTTTCGTAGGAGTACTCAGTCGTATCCCTGCTCCTGCAGCCACCCTCAAAGGATCTGAATCTTTCTCTGCCATTTTATATTTTCTTTAAAATCCTGCTGACCTAGAAGCACTACTGCATCCATCTTTCGCCCATGATCTGCCCCGCGGGTGAGGAACAGCTCCTTTTTCACAGAAAATTCGCAAATTGTCTACTGAAGCATTGTGAAATACGGAAGCATGGCCAATTAGCTGCTCCGATATCTAGAAAACTAGAAGTTGCTCAGAAAGCAAAAGCTTGCTTGAAACAAAATAAGTTGGTGCATATGCTCCTGGTTGCTCGAAATACGAAAAGTTGCCAAAAAGTTGCCGAGCAACTAGGGGCATGTGATATGTAGGTGCGTCTGATATAGGGGACATTTGTATAGCGGCATCTGACAGATAGGGGCCTCTGGTAGATAACGGCGTCTGACATATATCGGGGCGTCCGACATATAGCGGCAATGACACATCCAAATTTTTCTCTGCTAATGTGTGCTATTGCCATTCCAAGGCAGGCCTTTTTGTACTTCTTTTTATTACAGCTGTTTTAAATAGAGCTATGATCACTATTAAACTATACAGCGATAAGAGCAGGGAATTCTATCGATTTATGTTCCGTAGAATCGGCGTGGATCATATATGTTGCAACCTTCAAATAGTCCTTAGAACGCATTATAGTATAGGTAATCCCAGAGATTCGACTGCAATAATAATTTATAAGAATTTACACTACGAGTTTAAATTACGAGTAGTGTAAATTCTTAATCCCACGCGCATTCGTACGGTTACTCATTTATTACATGACTGTGAAAATTACGAAACCGCTTGCATCAAATTGCAGTACATTTGGAATAAACCTGCTCTCAGCCAAACTCAAATAATTAATATTTTCTCAGTTATATGGTAAGTCCAACAATGAATAAACACGATAAGGAACGAACGAGTGACATAGTACGAAATCCTGTGGGGATTTCAGGGCTTATCACTTGTCTTATTGTTGTCAGCGACAACAAAACATGAATTACTACTCGTGAATTCAGTCACCACACAATTTATTTCTGACTTGTTTTATATCTTAACATAACATGTTTCCTTTAGCAAACTAGAGCCATTTGAAATTTTTTTTTTCTTACGTAAGGCGGCAGGGAATTTTGTCACTACGATTTCAGTTAAAAAACCCCTAGTATGTCTTAACAGTTCATTAAGCTTTAAAGGTAACACGCTTTACCCTCGAGGTGCCTTCGGGGGAGCAGCGCCCAGGAAAAAAAATTAACCCCCGTGATTTTTTAGAACAACGAACAATACATCTATTTACATTTATGTAGAGCTTTGAACGACGCAAGTGCTGTTTATCAAGTACATGCATATATTATTCAAACAATAAAGAAGTTTGGCCGATCGCAGCAATTGGGTTAGATTCCACCATATTGTCATTTTTTACGCCATCGGCTGTGGTTTCCATGCTCCTTTTATGACGTTCTAATTACGATCAAGCAGTCAATCAATGAACTGAACAATCAATTAACCAGCCCTTATGAAATATATTTAAATCAGTTTCAGTCGAAAGTACATGAATTTTGAATGGCACTTATCTTAGGCTTCTAAAATTTTTCAGCAAAAGTAACCTATTGTGCCTGAAAAAGTGGAATAACACAACGATTCAGCTACTATTTTTCTTGTTCAATTTGATTTTAAATACTCGTCTCTACATAATGTGGTTTCTCTAAATTCTGTCTTAAATTACTTTGAAAAAGAAGCTCACTTACGGTTTCTTGACTTTAAAAAGTTGAAAATATTGAAAAAGCGGTACGTGCGTAAACAACTGCAAATTTTCCAAGAACAGTTCGATACGTAAAGTTCAATAATGCGTGGGAAACTGAATCATTGGAAACCCAGGGCCGTAGCAAGAAAAAAAAATTGACTGAGGCAATGTCTATGAATAACTTATGACTGAGGCAATCAGTCCATGGTTGAGTTCTCTTCCTAGGTATTAGGTACTATAAACGACAAAAGCCAAAGAAATGACCGAGGCAAGTGCCTCGGTTGGCCTGTTACTAGCTACGGCGCTGAAACCGTTATAGAAATCTCTAGCTCATAATCT
>JAHPZR010001498.1:12500-50000 GCA_019787425.1 Platygyra sinensis
AGCTGCCCTTCCTCAGCTTTGTTTTTATGGCGGAATCTCACAAAACGCTTCAGGCAATAATTTGCGACATTTTGTTTCCGTGCGTAGATTATGCGACTTCGGACGCGCAAGAAAAACCTCGTACCGATTTGTTGTGTCAAAAAAAAAAAAAAAAAAAAAAAAAAACAGTTGGAGCACGACGGGAGCAAGAGCGCCAGCAAGATCGAGGTAACGGTGCGATCATGTTGCGAAAAACAATTTAAGAAAAAAAGACTTTGCCAGAGGCGCTAAAATTCTGTCGCGTAAGTATTCGAAGGCAAATTCAGCAAAGTTATAAAAAAATCATACGACCTCATTACGTCTTTGCACTGTTTGGTTTTGTGGAAGTTAAGAAATTTAGAGACTCGGGTGAAATTTCGGATTAAGTTCATAATGGTTGAGAAAAGTAACGAAAAAAATTGGCACTGCGCGAAAAGACCTAGGTATGAGTTTAGGGACACAGCGTTACGCAATGCAGGATGCTGGTGGCGTAAGAGACGACGACAGGAGACAACTCAGGAGACAAAGGTACACTAGTCATTCTTTCTTTTCCTTCATTTACTCTCTTTACTCCTTTATTTACTCTCTTCCTACTCAAGATTGTGAGCTCCAAGTGGTTGCGTATCAAAATACAGATCGCCCTACCCTACATTTAAAATGGAACGACCGCATTGCGTGACGAACAAATAGCGAGCCGCTGTGCACAAGGACTCCAGGAATCGCAAGAATCGCTTGTGTTTTGGTGTAGCGCAAGGCAAGTAACTATCCACAAATGACTTAATCGTTGTTAACTTAGATGCAGTGAGTGGTGATCAAATGCGCAGAAAAATGGTGAAAGATTGATTCATAGTATTCGACCTTCAAATACGATGACAATTGGTGATGTTCATCATACCTTGTGTAAACAGAAGGAAACTTTGCACAAGCAACGAATGGCGAGGGAAACACGTAAAATCGGCTATTGAACCTGCCTTTTATAGTAAATAAGGTAGGAACATTTCGAAATTATCAGCTCTGTGTCTATTTTAGTTTAAGATAAGTCAAGGCATGTGGCACATGCTAAAATTTTTTGTCTAACCCGTAAATTGAAATTTGATGACCGATGGCAAATATTTGCATTTTTAATGTACTTTGAAAAGCTCTAGCGTCGCTCACAATCATTTGCCCAGAGAAATTCTTACACGAATCTGTAGACCATCCTTCGGCGATTCAGCCGCCAGAAGCTTAATCCATTTGAAGGTTTCGCACATAGTGAAAATCAATTATTATTAGGAACTACTTTTAAGTGAACAAAATACAGGTCTTCGAAATTTAATTACTCTGCACCCAAAAGAACCCGCAACATTCCCTAAAATTAACCCAGTACACATTTAAACATTGCACAAAAATATTTGAGTGTTTTAAAGACGGAAGAATAATGTGGTTTTGCATGCGAGGCTCTCAAACTCGTTTAATAAAATGGTGCGTCAAATAACAATTTCAACGGAATTTGGTAATTTGCATATTTCTTTGAAATAAAAGGATATTTTGCCAAAAAAACTATCCAGTAGTTTTTGTCATACCCTAGCCTACCTACCATAACAATATGAGCGAAATTGAATTTTCGACCCTTGCCGAGTTATTTTTGATATTTATGGACAGGGACTCTTAAATAGGTCCCGTTTTGTGGGTAAGCTCTAGCTAAGTATGATAAGTAGAGAGCGAATGATTGAAATCATAGACTTTTTTTATACAAAGAAAAAAGAAACGGTACCCTTGGTTAATATGTAAACGGGTCCCGTTTAGTGGGTAAGTACTCGCTATATATAATAAGTAGAGAGCGAATGATTGAAATCAGAGACTTGTTCTCACTACGAAAAAAAACTCCGTAACAGTGTTTAATATGTAAACGGGTCCCGTTTTGTGGCTAAGCTCAAGCTTAGTTCTATAAGTAATGGGCGAATGATTGAAATCATAGACTTTTTCTCCCAAAGACAAAAACTCCGTAACAGTGTTTAATATGTAAATGAGTCCTCTTTTTGTGGGTAAGCGCTTGCTTAGTATAATAAGTAGAGGGCGAATGATTGAAATTATAGACTTTTTCTTACAAAGAAAATAACTCCGTAACAGTGTTTAATAAGTAAATGGGTTCCGTTTTGTGGGTAAGCGCTAGCTAAGTATAATAAGTAGAGAGCGAATGATTGAAATCCTAGACTTTTTCACACAAAGAAGAAAAAAACGGTACCCTTGGTTAATATGTAAACGGGTCCCGTTTAGTGGGTAAGTACTATTGTAGCTATATATAATGAGTAGAGGGCGAATGATTGAAATCAGAGACTTTTTCTCACAACGAAAAAATCTCCGTAACAGTGTTTAATATGTAAATGGGTCCCGTTTTGTGGCTAAGCTCAAGCTAAGTATTTTAAGTAGAGGGCGAATGATTGAAATCATAGACTTTTTTCGCACAAAGAAAAAAAAACCGTAACCTTGTTTATTATGTAAACTGTTCCCGTTTCTTGGGCAAGCGCTAGCTAAGAATTATAAGAAGAGGGCAAATGATTAAAATCATAGACTTTCTCACACAAGATAAAAATGCGTACCCTGTTTAATATTTAAATAGGTCCCGTTTTGTGGGTAAGCTCTAGCTAAGTATGATAAGTAGAGAGCGAATGATTGAAATCATATACTTTTTCGCACAAAGAAAAAAACCCGTAACAGTGTTTAATATGTAAACGCGTCCCGTTTTATCGGTAAGCGCTAGCAAAGTATATTAATAAATAGAGGGCAAATAATTGAAACCATGGACTTTTTTGCAAACCTCCGTATAAGTGTTCAATATGTAACTGAGTCCAGTTTTGTGGGTAAGCTCTAGCTAAGTATAATAAGTAGAGGGCGAATAATTAAAATCATAGACTTTTTCACACAAAGTCAAAATGCGTAACCCTATTTAATACATGTAAATGAGTCCCGTTTTGTGGGTAAGCTCTAGCTAAGTAAAATAAGTACAAAGCGAATGATTGAAATCATAGACTTTTTCACACAAAGAAAAAAAACCGGTACTCTTGGTTAATATGTAAACGGGTCCCGTTTAGTGGGTAAGCTACTAGCTATATATAATAAGTAGAGAGCGAATGATTGAAATCAGAGACTTTTTCTCACCACGAAAAAAAGCTCCGTAACAGTGTTTAATATGTAAACGGGTTCCGTTTTGTGGCTAAGCTCAAGCTAAGTCTATAAGTAGAGGGCGAATGATTGAAATCATAGCACTTTTTTCTCCAAAGACAAAAACTCCGTTACAGTGTTTAATATGTAAATGAGTCCTCGTTTTGTGCGTAAGCGCTAGCTTAGTATAATAAGTAGAGGGCGAGTGATTGAAATCATAGACTTTTTCCTACAAGAGAGAATAACTCCGTAACAGTGTTTAATATCGTAAATGAGTTCCGTTTTGTGGGTAAGCGCTAGCTTAGTATAATAAGTGGAGGGCGAATGATTGAAATCATAGACTTTTTCAGTCACAGAAATTAGAAATGCGCAACCGTATTTAATATGTAAACGAATCCCGTTTTCTTGGTGAGCGCCACTTAAGTATAATCAGTAGAGGGCGAACGTGTTGAAATCATAGAACTTTTTCTCACAAAGAAAAAAACTGCGCATAGCTGTGTTTAATATGTAAATGGGCCCGTTTCGTGGGTAAGTGCTAGCTAAGTATTAAACGTAGAGGGCGAATGATTGAAAGCATAGACTTTTTCTCACAAAGACAAACACTCCGTAACAGTGTTCAATATGAATAAGGGTACTGTTTTGTGGGTAAGCGCTCGCTAAGTATGATAAGAAGAGGGTGAATGATTGAAACCCTACACTGTTTCACACAAAGTAAAACTTGGTAACCTTGTTTAATATGTAAAGGGTCCCGTTTTGTGGGTAAGTGCTAGCTAAGTATAACAATTACAGGGTATATGATTGAAATTATAGACTTTTTCGCACAAGGTAAAAAAATCCATAACTGTGTTTAATATGTAAATGGTCCAGTTTTGTGGGTAAGCGCTAGCTAAGTATTTTTTGTCAGACGCCCCTATTTGTCAAATACCGCTATTTACAAAACGCTCCTATTTGCCAGAAGCCGGTATTTGTAAAATGCCCCTATTTGTCAGAAGGCCATATTGTCAGATGCCCCTATTTGTAACATGTCCGTATTTGTCAGAAGCTCCTATTTGTCAAACGCCCCTATTTGTTAGAAGCCCGTATTTGTCAGACGCCCCTATTTGTGAGAAGTCGGTATTTTTCACACGCTTCTATTTGTAGAACGCTCCTATTTTTTAGACGCCCCAATTTGCCAGACGGCCCTAATTGTCAGAAGCCCATATTTGTCAGATGCCCCTATTTGTCAAATGCCCCTATTTGTCAGATGCCCCTATTTGTCAGATGCCCCTATTTGTCAGATGCCCCTATTTGTCAGATGCCCCTATTTGTCAGATGCCCCTATTTGTCAGATGCCCCTATTTGTCAGATGCCCCTATTTGTCAGATGCCCCTATTTGTCAGATGCCCCTATTTGTCAGATGACCCTATTTGTCAGATGACCCTATTTGTCAGATGCCTCTATTTGTCAGATGCCCCTATTTGTCAGATGCCCCTATTTGTCAGATGCCCCTCATTGGCAGAAGCCCCTAATTGTAATACGCCCCTATTTGTCAGAAGCCCGTATTTGTCAGATGCCCCTATTTGTAAGACGACCCTATATGTCAGGTGCTCCTACATGTCGGGCGCGTGAAGTATATTGGTGTAATCGGCTGTGGTCTCTTTCCTAAATAAAACTGATTATTATAAAGATAAAAACTCAAACCTTCTGAAATATGCTGTTTGCCGTAAAAGTAGATGATTAATACCTTCAGTATTATCGTGGGACGAAAAGAGCCACCAAAGTTTTTACTTCATTAGCCATAGGATCGTAGGTGGTTAAGTTCTGTTTACAATTCAACAGAACATTTTAATGGCGGTGCGTGACACAGATATACGATCGTGTTTGTCGAAAAATATAAACCTCTCGCGAAATTTTTAGTTGTTTTGAAAGCTATAGAATTAGGAAAACTGCTTATGTAAATGCTCGTTTGTTCAGTACATCCAATCAGTCGCCTAGGTAGCGAAAGTAAGCTCCAGATGTTATTGTTTACACCATTTACCGGCCGCCATGCTACATTAGTTTACCGAAGGTACATTAAGGCGACGTTTTCATAAAGGGCTCTACACATTTCTGCGAAACTTTTAGCGAATATCTAAAGTTTGGGAAAACGCAAAGACCTGACCCGAGGGAAAGTAATGATCTACTTTATTTATTTCATTTCACATCACAATTTCTTTACTTTATTCACTGAATGATGTTTTATTTCTTTTTTTAATGCGTGACATTGAAAACGATCTATTGTATTCTTCCCGTGAATAGATACAATGTAGCCTTTTTCGCAGCCGTATGCTGGGTAGAGGAGTTTTCTGACAACTCTCAATGACGGCTGCGAATTGTAAAAAAAATAAAGCATTCATGAATTTGCAAAAACATAACAGCAGAGATCCGCGCGTGGCGAAAGTTATTCGTAACAAGTATGTGACAATTTCAGGGACAGAACGCTTCTTTCAAATTACAGTCTACGGAACTTGAGCCGCAATAAACGAAGGAGACTTCAGGGATATTAATCAATCTCCTAAGAACTGAGAAATCCAGTTACTCATGTTGAAACTTTTAGAATTTCGCCCGAAAAAACGCCTTCATTGCAGTGGAATCTAGTTTTCTGGAGACATCGATCCATTCTTCGAACCAGAACGAACAAAGTGGGGCAATTTAGTATTTTCCTTGCCATAATTGTAGGTAGAGTTGAAACACTGTAATATTAACCCTTTCTTATTAAGGCAACATATTAACCATGCAGAGGTAATTATAAACTTTTGGTATTTTGATATAGCGACCCTATATGTCAGACGACCCTATATGTCAGATGACCCTATTTGTCAGGTAGCGTTACCAACCCCACTGAATCACTGACCCCCAGTCCATGGACTACCCCAATGGACTACCTAAATGGACTACTCCTAAAATGGACTAGCCCTAAAAATAATATTCCAAATGAGTACTATTTGATGTTCTTAGCTGCTGGTATACTTAAATTTAACACATATATACATTTAACTTCCGGTTATGTTCATCCTGTACAGCCTCTAGCCACCATTTTGTATAATTGTACTTAAAATAAACAATTGCTGAGCACAGAATGGTACGAAAAGTGTAGAAACGCAAACCAGATTTCATCATTACATTGCCAATGGCTGTTTTCAATATGAGGTAAACATAATAACTTCAAAAACCATTGAAATGTGAGCGAGGGACCCAGTCTGATATTTGATTTAGGAATAGCACATTAGTTAAATGTAAATGTCACAGAGTGGTTTTCAGTTTTACTCCATGCCACTGAGTCAGCCACTACACTGCTTTAGCTAAAAGATGATATGAAGGTGATGACAAGAGTGATGGCTGAATAGTTAACCCTTCCAGGAACCATGATAAATTAACAAGGTAGTCAGAACATTCAGATCTTTTCCATATATTAATACCCCTAACTGTTCCAAAATTATTTGCAAGAGAACAGCCTGAATCTGAAATGTTTACAATGCAATTGAGAAAACACTGGTTGCTGGTGTAAAATAATTTAGTAGAATTTAAGCCATTTGCAGTGGCAGGTCCGATCCAAGGGTCATTCAAAAGGTATTCAAAAGCAGAAGGGGAAATTTGGTCCTTTCAAAGGTCATTACAATAATTTCAACTGTAAAGTAGGGTGCAGTGGGTGCTGCAATATTAGAACTGGTTCTAGCTTTGTATGTTGCAGAGCAATAAAAAACATAATTTCATTGTAGACATAAAAATAATGAGTTATAAGTCAGCTATCCTGAGGCTGAAACATTGTAAACAATCCACAACACCTAACTTGTCCAACTTAAGTCATACATGTAGTAATACTAATCAAGGAAGAATCTACTTGTCTGTTTTGTGTTCAGTGATCCAGAACAAAGAAAGCAAGGTGTAGCATCTTACAACTTTGCATGGTACTCATTTGGAATATTATTTTTAGGGACTGTCCATTTTACGGTAGTCCATTTAGGTAGTCCATTGGGGGTAGTCCATGGACTGGGGGTCAGTGTTTTGTCCATCACCTGGAATTTAAGTCGACTCGGAGGAAGAAAATAGATTTTGGGAACGAGTTGACAGTGTTAAATGAGTCTTCGTCGAGTCGTGTATTTGTAATATTGACCAATTGGTCGTTTGGGCCACAAAAAATAATGATTTAGTATTTGAATTTAAGGGTGAAGGTTGCCATAGGACAGCAAAGAGTCAGGATAATTAATAGCAAATTCAGGGAAGTTTATGAAAATTACATTTTTTTGATTCGGTGCCTTTCAGTCTGTATCATTTGGGTTTCACTTACTGGTAGTTAAAAAGGTAAAGGTAGAGACTGCTTGCATTCAACTCCAGTGGTAGACTTCAATAAAACAATGGTACTCACGTTTAAATAAGATCATTTTTTAAGTTTAAATTTGTATCTTCCCGTTGCTGTGTATTGACAGACATGGATTTATGTTTCTTTTGCATTTTGTAGTCTACAGGTAATTTGTGGGATTAATAACCAGGAATGCCCACTAATGAGGACATTTTAATTTACTGGTGAGTTAAACTATGGATTATGACATGTTTAGGTAGCTATTGATTGCTCAGTTTTAACATAGTTATTTGCAGGACGTAACATGTCGATCAAAGTCGATCATCGAAAACGTAGTCGATAAGTCGATAAGACTCGAGATTTGTCGATAATTGTCAATCGACAAGTTAAATTTGTCGATAAAAGGCGATAATCACAAGGTTTTCAACTGGTTGTTGATTTGCAGGCACAAACAAGAGTCAAACAACCCAGCATTGTGTAATGATCGAAGCGTCGGGGACTGGATGTTTAAATATATCGAAAAAAAATATAAAGCATCGCACCATCTTGACGTTAAATGAAAGCTTGCGTGGCTCAACAAAAGATTCAAGGAAACAATAGGCGTGTTTTAATCTACCTTTGAATATTATCAAGCATAGTTCACAAATAAACGTGTGGGTTCCCTATCGTCTCCTCTCCCGGCATGCATCGTTTTTTGTATTCCCGATACTTGTCGATTGAAATCGATCAAAGTCGAAAATCACAAGAAATTGTGGAATCGACTTTTATCGATTTGCGATACTTGTCGACTGATTAGTATCGAATTCGATCGACAATGATCGACTTTTATCGACTTTCGAAATTATCGACATGTTACGTCCTGTTATTTGTGAGCCCACTGCAGCCTCTCAGTTTTAACGTAGTTATAATATTGTAAGCCCTTTCCAGTCTCTCAGTTTTAACATAGTATTTGTGAGTCCACTCCAGCCTCTCAGTTTAAAAATAGTTATTTGTAAGCCCACTCAAGTCTCTCAGCTTTAAAATAGTTATTTGTGAGCCCTCTCCAGCCTCTCAGTTTTAACATAGTTATTTGTGAGCCCACTCCAGCCTCTCAGTTTTAACATAGTTATTTCTAAGCCACACACACTCATTACCTGAACCATTCAAGATGTGCTTTTTGACCAGATATTTCTCTACTTTATAGAAAAAAATAATTAAAAGCTTTTTGGGAATTTTAAAGGCAATTTATTCTCAATTATTGGATGACCTTCAGCAGCATTTAAAAAAAGCAATGTTAAAATTCAAATGAGGCCTGAAACTCATCTTTTTAAATTAAAGGCTATAGTCCAAGCTTTATGAGTGTGTTTGCAAGCAAGCAATATAAAGCTTACTGAAAGCAACATGATGTATCTTTTTGCTAACCAGAGTGCTATTTAGGCTAGCCAAGTCTTATGTAAGCCATCCAGAATGCCTCAAATGGCTTGCAGGTTTCATGACAAATGAAACCCATACAAGCCAGAAATCCCTGACTCTAATAAATAACCTAACCTCAGGCTCAACCTAACTAAAGAACTGTTTAGGCTAACTATATAGTTAGAGAGCTATTCAGAGGTTAACCAGTGTGCTATTTCTATTAACTTAAATTGCTTGCATGATGTGTTGGCTTGCACTTTGACAAGACCCAGGCTTTTTTGAATCCGTCTGATGTACAAGGGATTGAACATTTAAGCTTTTAACTTTCGTCCAGTTTAGGTTTTACATGGAAAATGTTTCCCCTTTTTAAGACACTGTTTCTCTTGCTAATCAATGCAAGCTCCATGTGTGCATTATTAACTGCCAGTAGAGAGTGGATGTGTACCTAATGCGGACTTAAGATGTAGAATTTTATTTCTTTGTCAAAAAGGATTCTTCATTTATGTGGGAAGTAGCCCACGGGGCGGGTAATCCCCTTTAAAAGTAACAGGGGTGCTTGCCGTACCTTTCAGGGGGTGAAATTTGTGAATTGGTACTGCTTGGGGTTTTAAAACCTAAAATGACTGCTGCAGTACCTTTAGGGGTCTCAAAGGTCATGGCCTTGAAAAAAAAATGACTGAAATTGTAGTTATATTTCTGAATTTTTACTTAAAAATAGTAATGCCAGTGAAAATTATTCTGTTATTACTAACAGAAATGGTATCTCTTAGGGGTGTAAATAAAGTCCAGGCCACGCCCACAAAATAAGTTTTTGGTACCTTTTCAACAAGCACCCCTGACATTTTCATAGTGGAGTACCCCCTTGGGGGGGAGTAGCCAAGTAGTAGCTGTGAATTTGATTAAAAAAAACTCCAGCTTAGTTTTTGTTGACAACTTTATTGCTTTACAAGAAAACCAAACATACATTTCTGCCCGTAACCTTTCATTTTGAGATGAACAGAATAAAAAAAAACTAGCTTTAACTACAGAGTCCAAAAAATTTAATAACCACCTTGCCTGGCCCAGGTCTAAACTGGGCAAGGTGACACTATTATATGCTAACCCAAAGTCCCATATTTTCTTTGGAAACATCAACAAATAAATGATATTTGGGTATCTAGCAAATGGTAAAGGATTGGATACACTCTAGAGGCCAACATGAAAACAGTCAGTTTTTTTTTTCACACACTGAGAAGGCCATTTACAGTCTACATGTTAGAAAAATAGCAGTTTCAGCAAAATAAACACTTTTTGCTTACTCTTTTTTTTATATTTGCAGGTGACTAAAGACTTTGCAATGGCATTCTTCATGGTCAATGATGAACTCAAATATAAAATTGTCACAACATTGATTCCCACAGAAGACAAGTTATATAAAGTTTATAGCTATTTATGTGATATGAAAATCCCAGAACCCAATAGGGTTACATGTGTATACTAACACTTTATTGCATGAAGGTTATAAATCCAATCTGGAATTCATGACAAAAATATTTCGAAAAATATTCAGGCCTTAAATTTATGCACACTAATCTATTTTTGTTTTTTAACCTTTTCACATTTACCAATTGTCTATGGGATTTATAATTATATATTGTTATACCGGTTTCACTTGTAATAATAATAATAATAATAATAATAATAATAATAATAATAATAATAATAATAATAATAATAATAATATCTTTATTGATACAGAAAGACCGATCAGCAAAAATCGAAGGATTTTGCTGGTATAAACCGGTGATCTGATTACAATTAAAAATACATGTTTAAAAAAGAAGATAAGGGAAACGAAAACAGCCTAAGATAAGAAATACAAACGATAAAATAGATATATGTATATTAAGTCTACAGATAAAGACAAATATTGCAATGCTAACTTACACTACAAACATGCGAGGAAACATCCAAATTCGAAAAGTATTTAAAAATATTCGATTTAAAAGTCTGCATACTAGTTATATCGCGAAGATGTCTAGGTTGCGAATTCCATTCACGGGAGGCAGCGCTCTTAAAACTTGACTGCCCTAAGGCTGTCTTGGCTCTTACACCGTCTATTAGCGAACTATCTCTAAGATTACGATCGCATAGCTCTGAGCGTTTAACTAAATATCCTTTCAGCTGTCGTGGACAGTCTATATTGTTAATGATCTTAAACACCAGTTGCAATCTCAAGAAACGTCTTCTGCTGCTTAAAGAAAGCAGCGTTAATTTTGATCTCATGTGTTGCGTACAGGTCTTGTAATTAGCACTTAAAATAATACGCATAGCTTGATTTTGAAGACGCTCAAGATGCTGAGCATTTTGTTTTCCACAATCGCCCCAGACTATACAGCCATAATCCATCAATGGTAGGATCGTTTGCTTGTATATCCTAAGTAGCACACTACGAGTGAGGTACTTAGAAATCCTGTTCAATAGTTTCAGTCTGGGATAAACCCTTCGAGATATCGCATGGACGTGGGTATTCCAACTTAAATTGTGATCTATATTCACTCCCAGGTATTTTACGCTATTAGTTTGCTTAAGCAGATTTCCATCCAGAGAAATTTCTAGGTCGCGGGATGTGGTTGTAGTGTGTCTTGAGCCGATTAGCATGACTTCGCATTTCTTGTGGTTACTTATCAATCCATTTTGTCTCCACCAGTTGGCAATATTGGTAAGGTCTTCATTTACTAAGCGTTCGGCTATGTTGATTTCAGAAGAGGTGGCATGAAGTTCAGTATCGTCAGCATATAGAAATACGTTAGTGTTCCGACATACTTTACAGATATCATTTACCTGGATGTTAAACAGGGTGGGTCCAAGGATTGACCCTTGTGGAACACCATGAGAAATCGACCTCTTACTTGATTCTTCACCACCACAGGAGACATATTGATATCTTTCTCTCAAATAGCTATTAAACCGTTTCAGCTCGATACCGGTTACACCACTATTTCTCATTTTGTTTAAGAGAGTGTTGTGATCTATGATGTCAAATGCTTTCCTTAAATCAAGGAAAGCACTTACAACCTTTTCACCGCTATCGATAGCCATCTTCCACGAATCAACAGCCTTAATCAAAGCAACTGTTGTCGATGAATTTCGCGCATAAGCAAACTGGTGTTTGCCAATGAGATCAAATTGCTGGGCGTATTGCATGAGATTCAGATTTGCAAAAAATTCGTGAACCGTAGAAACATTGGGCAAAATGGATATAGGCCTATAATTGTCGAACTCTGTAAGGGAACCTCCCTTGGACACTGGGGTTACTCTGGCAACCTTCCAAGACAGCGGAAATTGTCCAGTCAAATAAGATACATTAAGCAAGTGAGTTATGTTCCGACTAATACAAGGAGCTGCAATCCTCAGAATTGATCTTATCGTAAGCTCTGTAAAATATCAATCTTTTAGGTAGTTTCTCTGCGAAGAATGAGAGTATTTACACGTTTTCTTTTTGTAGGTTTCGCTGTTAACTTTGAATTTGCCGGCTTTCGGAAACAGAAAAAAATACACAGCTTATGACGAAACGGTCCGTGTGGGGAAATCTCGACCAAGAAAGAACCAGTCAGAACGCTCGGATTTACCTCAAGCCTTCTTGCCATATAATAAGTAATCATACCAAGCAAAGATATGAACTAATTCTTCATAATATTTTGATTCTTGAATGTGATTTTCGTTTTAACTTCAACCTCAAATTAAACAATGTAACACCGGACCACTAGAAGTTGCAGTTACAACTTACATGAAGATTTTGTGGACGAGAATTCCAAATACAGTCATGTGATCTAATCTTGTGATGCAAAACATTGTCAACTGATATCGCTTAAGGCTTTCAATAGTTTGCCTAGTTCAACTATAAAACAGTTGAACAGTGAGCTATAGTATAGCTATAGTATAGCCCCTATCGGGTCATTCATGCAAGCCAATGGCCTTTGAAAAACCCGACAAACGTTTTATTTATAGATTTCAAGGATGTAGTTAATGAGCGCTAGCCTTACATGCCGAAAGTAAAATGATTATTCTTACGAGGGGACTATTGCAAGGGTTTTCTTAATTGTTTAGGTAAATTTTGGATAGTAAGGGGCTGACCATTTAACTCTTGAGGAGGGGGGAGGGGGTGATTTTGAAAAAAAAAAATTCCTGCAAGTGCTTGTTGGAAGAAAAAAATTGCATGCAGCACAAATGAAATAGAAAAAAATTCTTGCACTGCTGCAAGCAAGAAAAAAAATGTTGCAAAGCTATTTCATCATTCCTGGGGGGCTTTGCAAAATCCCAGCAAAACTGCAACCATTCCAGATGATCTGAAAGCCAGTGAACCACTCTGGTTAGCGTATTAAAATAACACATTGATTGGCCTAAATAACACTCTGGTTAGCCTAAACAACACACCGGTTGGCCTACAGTTAGCTTAGGTAGCTTGCGGTTTGCCCTTATAATGGGATTTCTTCTTTCTCAGTTCACATGACTCACGGTTACACTGTAGCTCAAATTACACATTGGCTAACCTAGTTAGCACTGCAGTTAGCCCACAGTTCCTTAGGTAGCTTTGCGGTTATTAGGATCAGGGATTTCTGGCGCGCACTGTATCCAAACTTGTTAGCTTATCACAAGCATTAATGGACCGAGGTAAAAAAAAAAAAGTATGAAGAACCAAGTTTTATCAGACAAAGAAAAATAATTTGTTTATTTTTAATCTTTTCAATTGAAGCATTTTCATGTAATTATTTCCTGTTTAAATATAAGGTTTTTGCAATGTCATATAATATAAGACAACATATAATATTAAATAATAACAATAAGCGGGTTCATACTAGGTACATAAGTAGGCCTTAAGTATGCGATAGGTACTTGGAGTGTGAACGGGGTTTATCTTGGTTCAAGTACCTCACTATGTAACCTTGGAAACGACCTATCCTTAATGAAGCCGAAGTACGCTTGAATAAAACATTTGAAAGCGATAACACGTCAATCAACTAAACGGTGGGAAAAGCTACTGCACGCATGCAAACCTTCTTGGCGAAGCAAAAACGTGAATCACAACGGAAGCCAACATCCTTTCTCACCAGCAATACCGACTTTCCTTATCCAAATTGTAATCCACCACTTCTGTAACTGTTGCCGGTTGCAAGTCGCCATAATGCTAAACCTTAAGCAACCGTTGCAACAGTTACATCGGGCAGAATGCGTGGACATCATTAATTATTCAAAATTCACGAAATTCAAGAAAGCGGCAAATTTGAATAAGAGAGCGCTCACAATTAGAGAAGAAAGGGCTCAAATTGGTCAAGTAGCGTTTATAAAAGGTGCTTTACCGCTTTATAGATGTCAAAATCCTACAACCTACGCACGGCTTTTTGAAGAAGAATGATGTATCTACAATTTAAGCCTAAAATGAAGAACATTGAGCAAGTGGAAGGACTATTGTTTCAAACGTCAAAGTTCAGCAAAAACAGGGAATTTCAGTATGGAAACAATTTTCGAACGTGATTTAACAAAATTTTACACTGTTTCACGAAAACCTACGCACTGCAAATGTAAGATACATCTTCTCTTTAATAAAATCCGTTTTCGCTTAAAGTATTTATTAACAAGAACCACTATTGTTTTGAGTTTGAAAACTGCCGGCTGGAATGCATTCAAAAATGGCGCTTCAGGAGTAAGCGAGCTATTGTTTCAAGTGCGGGAGTGAATAACAATGGTTGCCAAGACTAACACAATGCCCATTCAAGAAAACCACTCGGTCGTAAAATAATTCACAGTTCCCGCGAATTTTAAAACGGATCACAATGCACCGTCTGATTTATCTGAACTGCCGGCAAGATCGCGTGATGAACAAGAAAAAAATTCTTTAAGATCATTAGTCTTTGTGATCAAAAGTCGAGACGGAAATACGCTTGTAATTCGAAATGAACTGGAAATTTCCAAAGGCCTGGTTTAAACGTCGCATTTTACATGTAGGAGGACTTAGTTTTAACTAATGGTGGCAAAATAAATTCACTTGAGTGGGGGTCAATATCTAATTTCCTAAGGTTGGTTTTTAATAATAATAATAATAATAAAAAAACGGGCAGACACTATCCCCTGATTGAGCAATAACTGAACTGGTCGCCTCGTCGAAGCTGACAGGTCTTACTTCTTTCTACTTTGATAGTCATGCACCCTTCGTGGAAATGAATGTGACTCATTCTGGTATTAGCCACCCCTTCAGATCTAAAAAATCCCGCACAGGCTAACAAATATAGGCATACGTTTCTAAGGTGCAAAATGTTTGACAGGTCCGCGCCTTCCACAATGTCTTTTATGCATCACTGGTGAGGGGCTCCTTTCTTATTGGGTCTCCCAGCGCCTAAAGTTCTCTTGGCAGTTTCCAGGAATCTGGAAACAACTTGGTTATCGGTAGAAAGAGGCCATACTCGCTATCTCGTGGGCGCACTTAATGGCATAAAAAGCAGTATCAACGGAACTACACGACTTAGCAGATTCTAACATGCTACAAAAAACTGCTGCGTGAACAGGATTTGCAGAGAGATAAGCGCTCTTCACATTGGTGAGAACAAAGTCTTTTGAACGTTCGATGATAACTGTTTGTGGTAGCTGGCGCCCTCGAGACCAAGCCCCGCAGATATGGATCCACGAATTCTGCTGTTTCCTTCCAAATACCTTCCTTAAGGCTGGTTTTCACTAGCGACAGAGTCGGAGTCGGAGCCGACGGAAGTCCTAAGAGACCTTATGACCTAGTGAAAATCGAAAATCGGAGTCGTGAGCGGAGTCATAAGTTCGGCGGAATCAGAGCCGGAAGAATCAGAACATTTCCATTTCTTCCGATTCCGTTTACGACTCCATCGCTTATGATCCAGTGAAAACTAGGTTGTCGGAAGCAGAAGCGGAAGAACCAGCCAATCGCAAGGCCCAGCTGAGTCGAACATTGTTATTGGTTTATTCTTCCGCTTCTGCTTGCGACTCCGACAATGCAGTTTTCACTTGATAGTAAGCGGCGGAGTCATAAGCAGAATCAGTGTTTTGCTTCCGATTCCGTCGGTTTGATATTCACTACATCGTATCGCTGTACGCTTCAGATTACGACTCCGACTACGACTCCGTCGCTGAGTGAAAACCAGCTTTTAAAAATATCTGAAAAGGAAGGGAAGAACAACGAGAGACAACAAGAAAAAAACAAGCAAAAAGAATTGGCAATTGCGATTCTTTTTACTTACTTCTCACCCAACTTGTGATGCGTTATAAACATTACAATTCTCGCAGCTTTTCTAGCACGTGAAGGAAATGAGCTGGCGAAAGCAGCCGTTAAAAAGGAAAAAAAAAAGCACAAGCTTTCCAACGACCCTAACAATCGTTACATTCGAAAGGAAGGATTAAACCACCTACCAATTTCAACTTTCTAATTGTTTCTAGATTCTTTAAGTGAAATCGCTCTTTAGGTTGTCTAGGGTTGCAGAGTTACCCTACCTGTAATATTTGGATTGAAAATCCGGGCTATCGTTTGTTTTCCTCTCCAGCTGAGGTTAACCCACTTGCTGAGGTAACCCTCTCTCCATGCAAACAGATTCGAATTACGGCTCATGAAAAGTTTATCGTCTATCGCAATATGCGCCTCACGCGCATTGAGTACTAGCCTCGCTTACGGCCCTCGGATTACTAGCGTAACTTCCTTAGAATGAGCACGTTCAGTAGTAATAAATGCATTTCGTCGAAAAAATTCACAACGATTGACTCGGAACAAATCGAACTAAATCCATTATTTACTTTTTAGCTGAGTTTATCAATTCTAGTCACAACCTAGAGACCCAAATGCTCCAATTTATATCTCTTGATTTTATTGAATACTAAATATTTTACTTTTTACCTGAAATTCTTAACTTGCTTTATGTCGCAAACTACGTTTGTATCAGAGCTTGATTAAAACAAGATTGGATTTGTCAGTGAAGTTTTGAGCGGTAAGCTTTGGTGCACGTTTGGATCTCTTTCTTCAATTAGTGATAGCGTGGTCTAGAATCCGTAGCATTTTTACCTTATAATTTCCATGAACATCTGATTCTGCCTCTACCTCAGGACAGTCGAAATAATAATTAACAACTATTCACCAAAGTGGAGGTGGCTAGCGGTGGATATTTACCGAGCCGCGAAGCGGTGAGATAAATATCCAATGCTAGCCACTGACATTGAGGTGAATAGGACAATAACTAGACTTTTGGAGGGCATATTGTTTATTTGTGGCCCGAGTAGCATCATTTGCGCCCGAGCGGAGCGAGGGTGCAAATGATGCTACGAGGGCCACAAATAAACAATATGCCCGACAAAAGTCTTGTTATTATCATTATCATCAATATACAAGGTCATATCATGAAGAGTCTATGGCAATAAAATAAGCTTGATCTTTAATAAGTATGTTACTGAACTTAAGTACACTCTAACTTGTACAAAAGCACAATTTTGGCTTTTTAATAGAAAAGTGACAAAAAATAGTCTCGTCAATGTCCCCTAGCCAAAAAATAAACTTAATAATCAATGTATAGAACCAAATTTCGATTCAATTTAACATCAACTGTTTTCGTAAAGACTTTGTATTATTGTGCTATTCGCTGTCAGTGTCACTCTCCAAAATGCGACGGCGTTTCTTAGGAACGCTCTCCATTTGCTGCGCTGACCCTGCTTGGTACACATTCATTGTTCCTATCTGTATGTGTTGTGTACAGTTGGGATATGGCTGAGCCAAAGCCATAAACTGATTTTGCAGTGATTGTGAAACCAAGCTGCTTGGACCAGGGAGCGCGTAGTTTGATGAACTACCGGGAGCATCTTGTTTGCTCATAGGCTGAAAAGCTTCTGTCAGAATCCTGGAGCATTCTCTTTTCTGTTCACTGGTTGTTTGGTTGATGTAGTGTGTGAGACTTCTTTCGTCTTTGTGCTTTGTTATTGAGCATATTTTCTTGGTATCCACACCTCTTTGGAATAAGTGGGTGACAGCCGATGCCCGAACACAATGGTTGGTGTACCTTTGAGATAATTCGGCTTTCACCGAAAGTCTTTCCATTATTTTGGCGATGGCGTTCTTTCCAAGTGGCTCATTTTTATACCAGTGTTCAGCAGGAGAGCGAGCGTAGTTCTTGTTAGGAGTTTGAAACAGCGCATCGCACTCCGGGCGAACCTTGCTCAAGTAAAACTCAAACGCTGTAACCGGATTTAAGCCATTTGAAGTTTCGTACATGCGTACATCAGAAAAGAGCTGATCTGATTGTTTGGAGCCACCTTGATGGTTTTTAGTCTGCTCAGTTAGTTTCTCTGTAACATACCGTGCACCCGTGTCGTCCACTTTGATCTCAAACGACTGTTTGTTTAATTCCCGCCAGCCTTCTCTACCACGGCGAGCGAAATGGTAGCACAACGAAAACCAAACATATTCAACTAACTTCTCTGGGTTTCGCCAAATTCCATTGTTCTGGCCTTCCATGAAGTATTTATTCAATTTCTCCATATCCCCGTACTCAATAGACGGCTTGTGTTTGGGTTTTACGTTTTGTTCCTTCGTAAACAACTTGGCTTTGGCTTCAAACATTTTGTTGGCAGACACGAAATCGCTGTCCTGTAAAATGTTGACGTTACGGCTAAGCGGAGCTGATGTTAAATGGCGATGTATGGCTGCTCTGATTCCAGTCAGGGCACTTGGAGTCAGTGCTTGTCCTTTTTCTGTTTTAACCTCGGCGTAAAACTTTCGTAAAATCTTGTTTAGTTCTTTCTTGTCAATCGTTTTCAAATCTACCTTGATTGCTCTCTTCTCGCACCATTTATCAAACTTTTTCAGCCCCCATTCTGTCGCTTTCTTTGTACTTTTTGCTTGAGCCTTTTGCTCTATTTCGTTTAGTTGCTCTTGACCTAAATCTGAACCCTGACTGCATGTTAAGACGTCGAAATTCGGAGTTTCCTCCATCTCAAAAGCTTCGTGAGAACTGTTCTGGATAAAAAAAAAAAACAACTTAACTTGAACGGCCTGTTAAACTCGCGCCACCTTTACACGCGCTTTCTGATTGGACAATCGCAGTCGTACGACGTCTCCTCAGCCAATCAGGAGCAGGGCGGTAAATGAATTTGCCGCCCGCACACGGTCATTTATGCCCGCTGATTAGATGCTTTGATGAGGGCAGTTTGCTATTTGGCCGCGTATATTGATGATAATAGTTGTTCTGGTATTCTATGTTTTAGTATATACTAAACCAGTTAGATGATATACATCACAAAAAAATTAATTTGGATGATTTCTTCACTTGTCACGGATGCAAACGGGGACGCTATTTTTTCCCCTAGTTCCTCGGCGGTAAATAGCACAGGATCTTCGGAGTTTGAGAAGCTAATCAGAACGCGCGTTTAACGCTATCTACTGTTTTAGTATATACTAATGCTGGATATCATGTAGGCAAACCGGCTTAAACGTTTTCAGATCTTTTAACTGACCATTCATGCTATTGATCTCATTGACGTGCATGATGAATGTGGTACAACTTTTAAATCCATAACCATATTTACCAAGGGTCTTTTGGTGAGTGACGTCCAACTTATTACGGCAATTACGCGGCTAATATCAGCGTGAACTTTTTCCATCCACTTCTTGATTTGCGATTGATAACATCAGCAATCGCTTCACTGTTGCTATTTTGGTTCACGTGGACCTCTTTAGTAACACAGACTGATTCGTCCTCGTTCATAAGCATCTCGTAAAATCGATAGCTGTGCTTTTTAAGACAAGTTCCAGCATTGTCATCTGTGTGAAGGTCACACGTTTTGTTTTAAACCAATAGTGGCCGTTTTCTTCACTCTCAGCAGCTTCTGTTTTACAGTTTAACGATCTCGTTGAGACCAAGGGCCCGTTTCTCAAAAGTCGGGAAAAGTTTTCTCACTCGTAAAGCCATAGCAAAATCTTGAAGCATATTTGCATAGTTATCATTCACGAATTCTTTATTTGAACAGAGGTTCTCTTAATACAAGAAATTTCCGACGTGTACCCCTCTCCGTTTTAAAACGCAGATGAACTAAAAGTGGCTTAAGTTTACCGGCCCGTAAAAAAATCCTGGACTTTCGAGAAACGGGCCCCAGAGGCCCATTTGATCGAAAGCCCCCGAAACTCTTCGGACCCGTAAAGCAATTTAATGCGGAGTACATGGAGGTGTCGAGATATTTTTAGTTGCATTGTGTGACATTCAGTAAGATAAGTAATTTTTATGTGATCTTTTTTCGTGATTTCAACGTAGACGATAGAATCAATTAATCAATCCATATATCATCGTTGTCTAGGATTTAAGGTGTGTCGCACGTCAGCGATAAAAGAAAACCCACAAGGAATATTACTCCCTACTTCTATCAATAGAATCGGGACGTGATCAGTGAATACTGTAACTAAGGGAGAATGAACCGTGAAGTTTGCGAAGAACAGCCTGGTGTTTTTCGCATTCGCAACAGAGGATACGGACATTTCCCAACGTTAATAAAAGTTGTTTTTCGGAAGATATTTGAAATTGTCTGCTACGCGTTTATACAGATAATAATAACTCCACTTTTCGGGAGTAAGACATTATTTGATGAAATGATTTGAAAATGACTTCCCCAGGAAGTCATAAAAACAGCAGTGACATATTTTGATTTAATCTCCTTCTGGTCACTCGTGGTCACCCCTGAGCACTTTAAGACCCTATCAATAGTGAAATAATGGAATTTTTTTTTTTTTCGCTTCGTATTGCCCTCCGAAGTCAATGATTAACTCATTTTTTCGGGTTCTGTTTTTCTGGCCTTTAGTTGCGCGGCAAAGAAAAAAAAGTATAATTTTGTTGTTTTCTTATCGGTTCTAATAAACGCTAAGTTGAGTTCTTTTTCTTGATATTTTTTTGATGTTCAAACATTACTTAAATGCATAGTAATTTTTATGCACATGACCAAGTTTAATTTTAGTGCCCGAAAAATCAAAAAAAAGGAAAAGAAAAGAAGACAAATTGAACACTACATCTGCACCTTCAGAATCATATAAGGTTTCTGAGTCAGCAGTGCCTCCTGTATCACCTGTAGCTCCTGATTCACCTACCTTGGAGACTACAAAACGAAGAAAAACAATTCAAGCACAGAAAAGCAGGAAATAGAAAACCAAATAGAAACTAAAAAAGAAGCAACAAAAAATTATCATCACATGCAACACCAACAAAATTCCAAAGTGCACATCTCGTTTTTTAACCACCACCCCACGCTGGACATGGAAAAAGTCTAAAACTTTTACACTTAAACAGAAGAAATCACTATTTAAGAGTGTGTCCACGAGAAAACCAGGCAGGAGGTGATACAGCTCAAATCACCGATTTTAGTCAAACTTGGCATAAACTTTGGGTTTGGTGAGTAAATGATTATGGCAAGAACTTAGGCTAAAATATTTTATTCTTTTCAAGTTAGGGGTACCTCCTCCAAAAATGGCCCTTTTTCATTAATTTATGCATAATTAATTAGCTGTCTTTGATTTAGTATTTCTACAACAAGAAAGGCCATGTGGAAATGAAATCCACTGGATCATGTTCTACTATTATTACTCTCAAAGTACAGATATTCATTTAAACCAGACAATTTGATTTCTCTCTGCGGCTCCATCTTAAGTAAGGTGCATATTTTGTAGTGTTTTGAATAGCCTTTACTTTATAGCAAATATCTGCACGAGGCAACGGCAAATACGCATTATTCTAACATGGATAGTGAAAGCAATCACTAAAGTTCTCAAAAAAGCCATAAACTGTTTGGGGATCTCAACAATTTTTTCTGTGCTGGCATACTGTTTACATAGGACTTCACGCCTTTTTGGCCACTTTATGAACATTCACTAAAACACAAAAGCCATTTTTCTGTCTTTACCTAACCCGAAATTAACAAGAAATATCTACCTAAGTATTTCCGTATCAATATCCAGCATAGATTCTGCGAAAAGGAGCACTTGCGACATTTCTTTTATATATTTTCAGAACTACATTTTGTGACATTCTCTCGATATCGAAAAAATGAGGCAGAAGAAGATTCAACGCTTAAGTTCCCTCAACTTGGGTTTTCAGGCGAAAAATAAAATTGAACAAGAAATAACTACTACATACAGTGATTGTACATGTCACTTGGACGCGATTTTTAGCAGTTTTGCCCCGTCTGTTCCGTTGCTTGGACCCGAAGTTTAAAGAGAATACCTTTGCCATCCCGCCTTCATCATCAGAGGTATCAACAGCTGTCGAAAGGCTACTCAAAAGGTCATTTAAAATCCAGGGAGAGTGATCACTTTAACATTCAGATTGCTTTTAAATTCCATCACAAAACACTCCGCCATTGACTCCGCCATCTCCGCCATTATGAACTTAGATGTTGATGTCAGCGGTCACCTCCTTTTTCAACCTCGTCCCCAGGGCCTTCTCCTTGACGATTTTCAAAATGGCGGATCGTCGGGAGAAGACCCTGGCAAAGGCTGGATCACGTGGTACAAAATCTCCAAAAATCTTGGAGATTTTAATCACGTGACATTTTGAGAAAGGCCAAAACAAAATGGCGGCAAAGCATCGCGTGGGAAGCTAAACACTGATCAAAGAACTCTTTAACTTTGTACACGAGGCAGTGGTGGCTTCGTTGTAAGATATATATTATTTTTACGGATGTTTTGATTCTGGAGCAGGACTAAGTAAGTTTATTCCGCTTTCGTACTCGCTATATTTAACCTGATTTAACTGTCACTGAAATCAGATTGAAGATCTAAGGAAAAAACTTAGCTGCCCATAAGTACGAAGTCAAAAACAAACTCTTTGTGGCCTCATATTACTAATAAGTTTATCCAAGCAAAATGATCGAGTCAAGTACGCCAACTTGCAATGTGAACATGAAGTAATTAACTTTTTATAAGCTTATTTTAATTTTACAATTATGACTGAAACTAAATTATTGATTGATCGATTGATTGAATGATTTCCCTAATTCACAGGCATCGCTTTTTATTAATTAACAGAATTTATTAAGCTGAGTCTTACTTAAGTTAATTATACCCATGTAGTATACAGTTTTAAAATTAAAAAATACTCTAATGATTGATGAACATTTATATGAGTGCTAGGCTTTGGATTCAATTAAAAACTTAGGGGCAAAGAGAATCTAATCTTTGCAAAACTTAACGTTACATAGGTGATATTCTCTAACCTACTTCTGGTTGATACTGTAATCTAAGTGTATATAGGAAAATATGTATAAATAATTAGAAACAAAGTGGAGACCCAGTTTCAATTCCTTGCTGAACCACATTTTCACTCAGTTCCTTAATCAAATAAAACTAGTGCCTGATAACCGAAGGCTATATTGTTGTTAATTTTTCAGTTGGGCTAGTAAATTGTAAGTAATTGTTTTTTTTTGGTGGGGGGTAGGGGGTAAATACTTAAGTTTTTAAAAACTACTGAATTACTGTAAGAAGACAATAATTATTTCAATTGTTAATTTATTATCCATTGTTTAACCTGGGAGAAAAGCTTGACTGTTATGTAAGTACATCCTAGTTGCAGCCTGCAAACTACAAAATTGATTTCCTTGCACCAAGTTTTTGCCTGAATTGTTAAGTTTCGATTACCATTGTCTAGCCTTGTACACCACTTCGGGTAATTATCTTTGCCAAAATGACCTGTTGCATTGTTCTCCTTATTAAATGACTTCAACAGAATAATAGTGGGAATGAGTTTATTCAAAGATATGTGTTGTTGAATTTTAATGTTCACCAGACTGAGTGTAAAATGGAAGGAAATACTGTTAATATGCATATGAAATTACATACTTATTCTACTTCTTAAGTGCTCAATGGCGCATTGTAAAACATCTTACTCTGGTCAATCACAATGAGCACAGACTATCAAATGAAGCAATCAAGTAGCTGATGCAAAGTGTGAGAAAGGGATTAGTGACAACCTGTTAAGAATGCCTCCAACCAACAAAGTAAGAACAGTTTCCACCCTACAAGGACTTAAAATATAGGAGTTCCTTAAACAATCTGGTTACACCTTGGAGGAAGCCACAGAAGATTTGGCAGTATTGACTCTTCAATCAATCAATCAATCAATCATTTTATTTAGTAATGCAGGTTACATAAAGGCAGCCACAAGGCTGATGTGGACCTACAACGAACTAATAAAATGTGAAACGAAAATAATTTAATTTATAAAATCACCCTATGGTATTTAAATATTCAATACGAATCATTAAAATAAAGTTCATTGGCAAATAAGTTACAAATTAATCTAAAAACATTTTTTTCATGCAATGTAATAAAGCTTAAAAATATACAAAGTCTCGGTCTTTCATAGCAATCATAGGCGCCTCGAATAAGAAGCTATTTATGTTCTGTGAGAGCCTACGTAAAATGTTTTTAAAACTGTCTTTTTGAATATTTACATTAAAATTTGCCAGCCTAGCAATAAAATTCCAGATTACAGGTCCTCTATATTGTGCTGATTCCTTTCCCACTTTGTAGTTCACTCTAGGGATTTCAACCTGTAACCCTCCTGTACGTGATGGTCTGTTACCTAATCTTAGATTAAAAGGGGGATATAAGATTTTATCATTTAAAACATCATGCATTAGAAGAAGGGGTCTTCTTTTATATATGTAAGAAATTGGCAACCAATTTAGCTTTTCAAGACTTTTATCTTGGTGGATAACTTGTGCCGCTCTTGCATGAATAGGGTTTAAGGATTGCCTTCTACAGGGTTTACCCTAAAACTGATACATGCCATAGTGTTGGAATGTGAGTGCTTAACCTCAGCTCAGCACAAGTTTTCCACCTTCCTCATAAGCATGCTGAGGTCATTATGCAAGTAATAAATGATGTGTGCAAAGAATACTGAACAATTTTTCATGTCCTCAAGTGGTTGTACATTATTATGGTTCCCATAATGATATGCAAGACACTTACAAATACTACATTTGGTGACAACCAGTTCAAGTTCAATAATTGCTTTATCATTGAACTTGAATTGCTTGCCATAAAAAATAGTGTTTGTAAGTGTATTCAGTGGCAGATTCAGACCTTGAGCTAACAGGGGGGGGGGGGGGGGGGTAGTTTTGTTTTGCTTGCTCTACCTGCTTTTCTTACTTCTATATTCTTTTCCCTGGACCCCTCCTCTAGATCTGCCAGTGGTATTGCATGCCACTGATCAGTGAACAATAGTTCTGTGGCAGACATAATTGTTTAATGTTCCTCAAACACACATTTTTATATTGTGTGGGTTAGAAAAATTTGCTTGTTGCAATTTGTTGTGGCATGTTGCTAGCTAATAATTTTATTCACTGCTGTGACCAAAGAAACAATCTAATTTGGAAACAGTACCTTTTTTTAGTGCTAGGAAAACCTTTCTAACTACTACCCTAGGCCCCATCTAGTGATCTGTAAACACCTTGAAGAATATGAAAGGTTTCAAATAAGTAGTATGAAGCTTATCAATACAAGTAGACATACCCAGTGCAAATTCTTACAACATGGCTTTATTATGCCAACATTGATTGAAGACAAGGTTGGGAATGCTTGAATAATACAAACGTTTACAACATAATACATTATATAGTTATCACTGTCTAGATCAAAGAATACTACTTTGGAATATGTAATTTTTATTTATCCTTTCTATGAGTAACTAATACTCTGTTGGAATGTTATCACCTATAAACCTTATTTTTTGAGGTTGCCTTGGCTTGTGGAATACACCAAAAATATATACAGCAGCTTTCATACATGTTTTATTGACCCCTTTCAGTGCCAAAATACGGCACAACTCGTAAAAATACTCAGCGATACTACACAACAAAACGTCTAATAAGATGTATTTAATGCCTGCAGGCTGGCTCTAAAATTACTTTAACACCATCCAGACAGCAAATACATTTTACAACAGAAATGTCATATGCTATAATCTAAGAATATTCACAAGAATATTTTCAACCTAAACTCGGCAGAAAAATAAAAATATTCAATTCAGCCTCGGCCAGAAAAACAATATTATTATTAGAAAAAGAGTGCATTTGAAATGAGATTTGAAATAAGCCTAAACCTAATACAGGCAGAAGGCCTATATTTAAGGAATACGTGTCCAAGAAAATAGAAGCGATTTTCCGTATAAAAGAACAAAGCTCAGTAACGAGCAAAAGCTCCTTTTTAGATTATTTTGAAATTCGACCATAACGAACGCTTCAAACTCTTCTTTGTTTCCGTACGTAGAAAAACTAATCACACATGAATAGAGAACAACAAAAACAACAACAGCGCATAAGGCCACATGTGACGAGCTGTAGCTCTCTAGCTGCCGGCAGATTTGTACTTCAACAAAAGCTTAGGTTTACATTGTTATGTATATTTTCCCGGGCTTATTTCTACTTCTATGGTATAGGTTACATCTTT
Organism: Platygyra sinensis; assembly: GCA_019787425.1. Classification (NCBI taxonomy): domain Eukaryota; kingdom Metazoa; phylum Cnidaria; class Anthozoa; order Scleractinia; family Merulinidae; genus Platygyra; species Platygyra sinensis. The sequence goes on from JAHPZR010001498.1 coordinate 38,834, forward strand.
TAAATTAAAATCTAACGGAAAAGATTCACCTTTCGAATAGTTAATGACAGTCTGATTCGACATCGCTTGAACTGAACTGCATTTCAACCTCCTAAAAGCTTTCTCATTCGTATAAACACTCGCTACGTCCGCCATATTTCTTTAGGATGTGTTTAAACCAATCAGCGTGTTTGTATGAATGGGCCAATCAACAAGGGTGTTAGTTCAGCGTTGCCCAGGGTCTTCTCCCGACGATCCGCCATTTTGAAAATCGTCGAGGAGAACATCAGGTAACCAAGTCATGTATAGTGACACAAATTGTACCGCTTAATATCGACAAAGATGGCGGAATGTTTTGTGGTGGTTTTGTAAGAAATCTGTATCCTATAACCAGTGATAGCTCTTCCTGGATTTTAAACGGTTTTGTGAGTAGCTGTTTCGACAAATGTTGATATCTCTGATGACGAAACGGGAAAGCAAAGGACATTCTCTTTAAACCTCGGGTCGAAGCAACGAAACAGATGACACAAAACTGCAGTGAACATTTCGCGGTCCAAGAATCAGCGAGAGTGCAAAAATTGCATCTAGGTGACATGTATGTAGTAGCTATTTCGTGTTTCCAATCTAATTTACGCCTGAAAACCTATGTTGAGGGAACTTATAGGTTTAATCTTCTTCTGCCGCGTTTTATCGATAACCGTGAGAAGTAGCTCTGAAAATATTTGACAGAAATGTGTCAAGTGCTTCTTTTCAGCAAATTTATGCTGGATATTGATCGGAAAATACTTAGGTAGATATTTCTTGTTGATTTCGAGTTAGGTTAACACAGAAAAATAACTTCCGTGTTTTAGTCAATGTTCATTAAATGACCAAAATCGTGAATTCCTATGTAAGCAGTATGCCAGCACAGAAAAATTGTTGAGGTCCCCAAACATTTTATGGCTTTTTTGAGAACTTTAGTGATTGCTCTCACTATCCATGTTAGAATAACGAGTATTTGCTGTTGCCCAGTGCAGATATTTGCCATTAATCAAAGGCTATTTACAACACTACAAAATATGCACCTTACTTATGATGGAGCCACGGAGAGAAATCAAAATGTCTGGTTTAAATGAATATCTGCGCTTTGAGACTAATAATAGTAGAACATGATCCAGTGAATTTCATTTTCACATGGCCTTTCTTGTTGTAGAAATACTAAATCAAAGATAGCTTATTAATTATGCATAAATGAGTGAAAAAGGGCCATTTTTGGAGGAGGTACCCCTAACTTGAAGAGAATAAAATATTTTAAGCTAAGTTCTTGCCATAATCATTTACTCACCAAACCAAACGCTTATGCCAAGTTTGAGCAAAATCGGTGATTTGAGCTGTATCACCTCCTGCCTGGCTCTGCCTGGTTTTCTCATGGACACACTCTTAAAAGCCACAACATTTCAAAGACCATTGAACAGTGCGGGCCATAGACATTTCCGTCTATATGATGACGTCATCAAAATGACGTCCTGGTACAATTCTCGAGAAGTTATACCCGCCCCAAAATTTTGTCCCAGCATTTTTGTGTACGGTTGATTGGTCCCTTGAGTCCCAGTTCCCCTGAAAGAGGACCGACAGAGCTTCCATTCAAAGCAATCAGCAATGGAGTTGGTTGCAGTATGACGAAGAATTTGTATTCGAAGTCGAACTGCGGCACCTTAACTGAGCTCAGAAAGGCTCACATTCTACGAAGTAAAAGGAAATTTGAGGTAGGTAACATTTTTTTTTGGCAAAAAAGAAAAATACTCTGGTATTCTCTGATAATTGGGCTTCCAATATGACGAAGCAGAATTCAAGTGCCCCCGGCGGTTTAGTTCAAGTGCACGGCATTTGAAGTGTGACACGTAGTATTTCCCTTCGCCGCCATTGCTTGTTAATATAGAGTAAGTCTTAATAGCCTTTGCTATTCTAAAGATTCTGTTTTGCTCTTCTTTTCAGTTGGTGGACAGTCGTATTATATCCGTTTTAGACCTTGGCATTTCGTCTTCATAAGCTTACATGCAAAAGAACTTATACAACGGGGCGACAGTCCAACAAGGCTGAGTTTGGAAAGAAAGCGTCTTTCCAAGTGGTTGTATCTAGATGACATGCTGGCACGCGAATAAAAAGTTGAGGTTAGTTAAGATGGTTTTGTGACCAGGTTTATAAAGACATGACATTGCAATAAGGCTTGAGAGTCTTAGTAAATATTGTTTAGTCATAATTTTAGAATTACATACATAAGCTTAGGTACATATAAATTTTACTTTGTCACACTACCACTCCTTGCATCAAAATCACAAGAATTTATTCCTTCTATTGGTATATTCGTTTTAAAAGAAGTCCAGTTAGTACTAGTTAAACTATTTTGTTGCTGATTTGTTTTTTTTTTTAATTTCTTCCTTTTAGCTTGCAATCACCATTTCTTTTGTTTTGCTTTATTTGTAAATTCTTGCAGAAATAAATTTTATTGTAACTACAAGCCTGTTTTGTTGTTTATTAAATAACAACCCCGAAACCTTTCTCAGTCGTGCTTTTTTAAGAACAGAAAATTGCAGTGGTGTTCCGACACATTTACATGAAAAACATCAAAACAAAATTAAAGTGCACCTTGTTGTTTTGTTTTTTAGTGTGACATTCAGATAAGTTGTACATCAGCAACATTGTCTCTTCATGGCAAGTGTTTTCTGACTTTCAATTCTAAAGCTCTTATTTTGGTCTCCTTTGCAGCTCGTGGATAGTCATTTATCGTTTTTAAGGACAGCTTGTCGACTCTGGAAAAGTCCTCTCAAGAAAGGCTGATTTTGTTGACAAAAGTTTATTTAAGAATGAGTTATTGAGTCATTTTGAAATAAACATTGAGGAAGACTTGGAGCAAATTCATCCTAGTGGTATCTGTTCTGGATGCAAGCGATCACTTTATCGCATTCGTGCCAATAAAGATGCATCAACCTGAAAACAAGCTTATTTGTGGACAAGTCACTGTGAAGAAAACTGTCCATGTATGAAGAAAGCCAGAGGACGTCCTCTAAAAAGTATTGAAGAAAAGGTTATGACAAAAGATAATGAGAGTGACACTGAGAGTGGTGAGGAAATTGAAACGGAAGAAGAGAAGAAGTCTTGTCAAGAATTCAGTGCACTAATTCAAAACATTCCATTGTTGGACATGGAGTTGGCCCTCGTATGTGCCAAGGAACTTGCTGACTAATTTAATCTTATTTTTTTGGACAGAGAGAACATTGAATTTTCCATTCAATGTTTGAACAGTCAAGATAAAATTAATCTGACTTCAACGATTTTCCAGCTGGAGAAGAAAATATCAAAAGGGATATTTCATCATGTAGTCAAACCTACAAAAGTCTACCTGTGCTCTTAAAAGTTACACCTCATACATGGGTTCATGCCAGAAATTCAATTCTTGCTTCTGCAGTCAATGCACTTGCAAATGAAAAAACTCAACCTTTTCAGAAAGCTGTAAGTGTTGATCAACTTTATTCCTTAGTGCAGCCCTCTTTCATTAGCCCCTTGATGTTTGCATCAAATTTACTTGCATACTCAGTCACATGTAGCAAGCTTGTCCTCAATGTCTATGGCAAGTTCCATCCTGCTGGTGGTATCACAACTGCCAGAACATGGCTGAACAATTTGACAATGGATGTCCCTTAAGTTCCTGCTGGTGATATTCTTGTTGCCATCGACAATGATCAAGTTCTCATAAAAAAATAGACTTTCAGAAAAGATAATCGAGCGTAGATTAGTGTTCTAACCATTGTTTGTGTGGCTCCAGTTCATCCAGATTGAACTTTGCAGTGGGATCAAAGTCTTTCTCCAGGGTAAGTTACAGTCAGAGTGTACATGGTCACTTTTTAAAGTACACTACATGTACTTATTATTTTTGTAGCATTGTGTAATATGCCTTATTTAATTATTTGCATTTAAAAGCTGAAAGCTGCAAGCTGTAAAAGCTGCAGCAATGGCCAATAAGAGGGTCATTTGGGGTTAGGAAATTTCTGGCTCTATAGTTATTGGGTGGTGAGGAACTAAATGAATGACTTTAGGTATCAAATGACCAGGTCCTTGGTCTTAAGGAGATATAGTTTTCTGGTAATAACAGTCGTGTGTTGGAGCTGAGGGTGGGGGGTCGAGTGTACTTTCCACTGATAAGTACAAGTACCTAAATTACTTAAAAGTTGCAGAAAGGCTATAAGCTCGGAATGATATTTTTGTACCAGGAAATATCTTAAGAAGTTACATGTACAGTACATGTGGCAACTAAAACTTCTCATCACAGCAACTTGTTCAAAGTAGACAATAATATTTATATTTGTTTCAGTGTATGGTCTAAAAGAAGCGAGCTTGGGAAGAAAAGTGAAGAGGATAGGGTAAAGCTTTTGGACATGTGCTCAGCCACAGAGGCCAACAAGGAGTTGATTCGCCATGAGGTAAGTGCCTTCAGATGAGCAAACCTAGGTAAGGTACTGTTCGTTATACCTTGTTCAGCCACTTTCTCAACCAATTGCAACACATTGTAATAATTTTGGAAATTAATTAAATATTGATAAGATGCTTCTATTCCCTTATAACTTCAGAACAAAAAGATGATCCATGAACTTCTTCATGATTTGCTAAAGGAGCAAACTAAAGTTAATGGTGAGTGGAAAGATGACATTGACCTGCGTGTAGCTGACATAAGAGCCAATGAAGGGAGACGTGTTTGCCCTTGTTTGCCAAACAACAATGGAACGGACTAAGAGAAAATGCATCAATCCGGAGTGCAGGGTCAGCCTTAAAGCTGCTGAAAAGCAAGTTCAGGGAAGCGACATTTTGGGTACTGCACTGATAGCCCCTGTTCGTTGTTATCAGCAACGCGTGAGAGAGACCCAGTTTGGATCACCATTGATGAAAATGAGGAGGGGCATGCTTTTTTGAAAGAGAAGTTGTCAGAGTGCCATGATGAATTTCAGCATGTCCCCTCCAACCATCCTGACCACCCTGTTAAGGTTGTAGCAGGTGACCCAATCTTTGTGAATCCAAATTCATCAGATGCCTTGAAGGAAGTATTGCGACGAGTTGGCAAGGCATCCAATGTGAAGCGGTACAACCCACATGATCCTCAAGCTTGTGAGTGGCTCAATATCACAGTGGATGGTTTGCCCTACCTGGTATGCAGGGGAGTTATTGAAGATGTTCTACTTTGTTCCGAATGTGGGGAGGAGGTTGAGAAGGCAAGTGTTCGTGAGCATTGTATCAAAAGCCGTCAGGGGCAGCAATGTAGAGCTTTGCAAGAATTTGACTGGGTTGTGCTCCGCATTGGCAAGCTTCATTTAGAAATGAACATGGCACGCCATTTTATTGACTTGAACTGGGACATATTTCTGTCCAAGCTTGCCAGTGAGTTAGGATTTGTTTCGGAGAATGCCCAGAAATATATGCGGAAGGGTTCTGATCATCACAAGACAATGTCGGTGTTGAGAGTAGCGCACATTGGATTGTGGAAAGAAATGTTAATCCCTTACATAAGGGATAGGCTCGCATCAGTCTCGGAAATTTCTGTCACTGACTACTTGTACAATTGGACGCCTGAAGTTGGTTGGAAGAGTGCCACCTATAGCTACATCTTTGGAATGACGTGGACCTATCTCATGGCTCTCATGGTATTCTGTATGGGTGTGAGAAGGAACAACACTTCCTATATAAGAGAAGGGCAGTTCTTATTTGCACCTTTGTTCCATAGAAGTAGCTCATCAAAATATGCAATGATAGATTTACACGACAGGTGAGTGAAACTAAATTATTTAAATTTAAGGCCCATGTTAACTCATTTGACTTTGCAGCCAATTTTTATGGGTTGCACTGTCAAAAATAGCACAGGTCTTCAAATCCATGTGGTGTCTTGAAATAAACAGCCAAATATTGGCCGGAAATTTTAATTTTTTTTATTGTACATCATAGCAGTGCACTTTTTTACGTTAGCTGCAGAAATTCTTGCACGCTCATTGGCTATTTTTTTTGTCAATAAGTGGACAGACACATGAAATTATAATTTATGCGATGCGTCAACGAATGAGAGCAGACAATTTGTTATTGTAAAAAACAAATTGATCTCAGTTTTTAATGCATCTGTCCTGTTATTGACAATGAATTTCGACATAACATTGTCAAAGTAGTCTGCTGATCCACTCGGCTATCGTCTCATGGATCCACAGCTACTTTAACAATGTTATGACGAAATTCATGATAAATAATAGGACAGACAAATGAAAAACTGATATCAATTTGTTAATTTGTACCTAATAGTCATAAACTTAAGTTATTACATGTAAAATTTTGTACATTACAGGTATTGAATGTGTTAGACCACATTTTAGTGCAGTCCAACTTTATACAAAGATCCTGTTTCATGGTAAAACCTGTTTATTCCCTGTTTCTTGTTCATACATGTATTTACAGCATTGACCGTGCTCGCTGCCCAGTGAAACTCAATCAATTTGTGGAGGCCACAGAATCTGTCAGTACCTCTGGTAACAAGAGTAAAGGTGAAGATATGGATGCTTGCCTGGAGGAAGTAAACAAGGACTCAAAAGTATGGCAGCATGGCAGCATGGTTGCTCTTCACTGGCTCCGAATTTTCAGAAATCTGGGAAATTTGTGCAAGGTTTGTTTACCTTTTTTACTTATATGTACAGGTACCAGGTAAAAAAAGATGCCATCTTTGCTTAACAGGGGAAGTACACTTCTGGACATGTGTTTTCGTGCTGCATGATAGTATTTCAACTTGTGTAGCCTGGGACGTAACAGTTATCTTGTAACTAATAATAATGTCAATAGTTCTTTTACAATTTTAGTTCCTGTTTGCTGGACTTGCAATACACATGTTGCAGATCTAAATGCAGCAAATGGTGGGACCATCTGTTTGGGACGCCTTTCTGTTGTAGAATCACTGTCAAAACACAAGTGGTATTTAGTATCAGAAATTGTACATGAATATTGAAATGTTGATTGTAATATTGCTTCAGGTAAGAAATTGGCTCTTCACCATGATTGGTTTGCAAAACCCAAAAGAGGAAGCCATAGAGTCTAGAAGAAAGTATGACTTTGGAGATGAAGTGCTTGCATGGAGGATAAAGCTTAGAAAAGAAAGGCAAGTTTTGAACAATACTATCTCTAGAAACCTTTTTGAGTTTTATCACACTGTATGATATACCCTCCAAGTTTAGACCTAACAATTTTGACATAAACAATACACTGTAACTGCTATTGCTTTGTATGATAATAAATTTGATGTTGAGTTCGCTTCCATCTCTTTCAAGCCGTTGCTTATTATGTAATTACTGTAGTGTATTTGGCCAGTAGTTGACATTAGTGAGCATGCGCACTTATGCGTGTTTCTGTAACCATGTGCTTCGATTCGCATTAAAATCGAATACATGACAATGGCGACGAGGATAAACTCGTAGAAACACGTCGAAAATATGACCACGATCGGGAAGATAGAGAGTTTTGATGAAACACAAGAGAAATGGGAAACTTATGTGGAACGTGTGGAACAGTTTTTCTTAGCAAACAACATAGATGACGACCACCAAGTGCCAACCTTGTTGAGCTTGATTGGCGGCAAAACGTACGCCTTGTTGAGAGATCTTCTGACACCAGAAAAACCAGCTACGAAGAGCTTCCAGGAGATCGTCACAACCCTTCAACAACACTTAAGTCCTAAGCCATTAGAAATAGCCGAACGTTTTCGTTTTTACAAACGAAACCAGCGTGAAGGTGAAACCGTGTTGACCTACGTGGCCGATCTGAAGAAGCTAGCGGCCCACTGCAATTTTGGCGCAAACCTTAACGAAGCCTTACGAGACAGGTTGGTCTGTGGCCTTCGCAATGTACAGATACAAAAGCGTTTGCTCTCCGAAGCCAAACTGAAATATTCCAAGGCTTTGGAAATCGCCGTAGCGATGGAAACAGCCATTCATGATGCTTCGGAATTGCAAAGTGAGTTTCACCCAGAACAGCCTAGAGTTGACAAGATATCAGACAACAGCCAAACAACCCCAGTACTTCCCCCACCGCCAAACCCCACTGCTAATGCTTGTTATCGGTGCGGAGGAGACTCGCACGCAACACACAATTGCAGATTCAAGGACCAGACATGCTATCATTGTGGGAAGGTAGGACACATTGCAAAAGTCTGTCGCTCGAAACTACAAGGTAAGCCCAAACAAACACCGAAAACACCACCGCCAAACGCCCAAGTCCACACTGTTGAATACAGTGAGACCGATGAATATGAAGATTTATTAAGCTTGAAGATACACAATGTGAGCAACCCGGGCCGAAATGTTATCTGGGTAGATTTAAAAGTAGATGGGAAACCGCTGAAGATGGAACTGGACACAGGCTCGGCTGTGTCTATTATCACACATGAACTGTACATGAAGAAATTTAATGAGATACCCTTACAGAAAACTGAATTGTTGTTGAAAACTTACACTGGGGAGAACATTACTCCTGTTGGAGTGCTCAAGGCAAATGTTGAGTACAAAGGCCAGCAACCATTACTGTTGGATCTGTATGTCGTCAAGGGCAAGGGCCCTGTGTTGATGGGGAGGGATTGGCTCTACAAGATACGCTTAGATTGGTGTGCCATCAAATCACTGAATGTTCCACAAGCTACACTACCTGCCAAAGAGCGTCTGGACACCATACTAGACAAATACTCTGATGTTTTTGAAGATAAACTTGGAACATTCAAATCAGCTAAAGCAAAGCTAACCCTCAAAGAAGACGCCCAAGCACATTTCCACAAGGCTCGAGCTGTGCCATATGCCTTGAGACCAAAGGTTGAAGAGGAACTGAGAAGACTTCAGAATGAGGGTATTCTCACGAAAGTCGAGTGGAGTGAGTGGGGGACTCCCATTGTACCCGTTCCAAAGAAAGATGGATCAGTAAGAATATGCGGCGATTACAAAGTAACAGTGAACCCGGAGCTACAAGCTGAGCAGTACCCCTTACCCCGAATTGAAGACATCTTTGCAAGGCTTGCCGGTGGGAAGAGATTCTCAAAGATTGACCTTCGTCAAGCATACCACCAACTAGAGATGGAAGAAGATTCCAAGAAATATCTCACTATCAACACTCATATGGGCTTGTTTCAGTACAATCGTCTAGTGTTCGGCATTACATCTGCACCCGCTATCTGGCAGCGTACAATTGACCAAGTGCTGGAAGGAACATCTGGCACAAGTTGCATCCTTGATGACATGATCATTACTGGAAGGGATGATGAAGAACACCTGGCAAATTTAGAAGAAGTCCTGCAACGGCTCCAACGTCATGGCTTAAGAGCAAACAAGGCAAAGTGCGAGTTCTTCAAGGAGAAGATAACCTACTGTGGACATGATATCGACAGCAGTGGCCTACACAAGTCAGCGGAGAAGGAAGAAGCAGTTTTGAAAGCACCACGCCCAAATGACGTAGCTGAAGTAAGATCCTTCCTCGGGTTAATCAATTACTACCACAGGTTCCTGCCTAACCTGGCAACAGCAGCGCATCCCCTGAATCAGCTCTTGGAGAAGAATCACAAATGGAAATGGACGAGAACAATGTGATGAAGCATTCCGAAAGGTGAAAGAAATGATCACTTCAGCGCAAGTTCTAACCCACTATGACCCAAGCCTACCACTACGGCTTGCTTGTGATGCATCCCCTGTGGGTATTGGGGCAGTGTTGTCCCACGTGATGACCGACGGTACCGAGCGACCCATAGCTTTTGCTTCAAGGACACTCACAAAAACTCAGCAAAAGTATGCACAGATTGACAAAGAAGCCTTGTCAATAGTCTGGGGGGTCAAGAAGTTTCATGTATATTTGTTTGGGCGCTCGTTCACCCTGTTTACAGATCATCAGCCATTAACGTCAATCTTTCATCCGCGTTAAAGCATTCCTATTGTCACTGCAGCTCGACTTCAAAGTTATGCCTTGTTTCTAGCCGGCTATGATTACATAATTGAATACAGGAACACTAAGGTTCACAGTAATGCAGATGGTCTTTCCCGTCTTCCCCTTGAAAGAGAAATCAGAAACGAAGAAGTGGTAGACCCAGTGGGGGTTTTCAATTTGATGCAGTTTGATCCATTACCAGTCACTGTGGACAACGTCCGGCGAGAAACGCAGCGAGATCCTGTCTTGGCTCAAGTGTATGAAATGACCAGTAAAGGATGGCCATACAACCAGAATCCTGAACTCAACCCCTTCTTTAAGCGTAGAGATGAGATCACATTACAGTCTGGCTGTCTAATGTGGGGGATAAGAGTCATAATACCTCCCAAGCTGCGCCCACAAGTCCTCAAAGAACTCCACCTGGGGCATATGGGAGTCGTGAAGATGAAAGCCATTGCACGCAGTTATATGAGGGTCCAACATAGGTTTTGTCCATCCCGCTTCCCACCACTTTTTTTTTGCTTCATCCCGCCATCCCGCCCAACGAAACGTTTCTATCCCGATCCCGCCTGCTTGTACTTGTCAACATGCAATTGATGTAAAACGTTACTGGCAGACTAGTCTTAAAATGGAACGAAAACACTTTCTACTGCTTTCAAACAAAAGGAAATATACCGAAAATAAGAACTTGAAACCTGCAATGAAATGCGGAGGGTCAAAATAGAATGACAACTTGAAAAAGGTCGGCCCGAGGGTTTTCTAGTTTAAGCCTTTTTGTGTGAAGCAAGTGGTACATAAGGCTCAGAAATCATCTATGTTCTTTGTGTTATTGAAACTCTATCTCTTACATAATTTGTAATTTACAAATTTGAATTCAGAGTTGGTAAAATTTTGATAAGAAAAGAATATCAAAAAATAAATGTGATATAACCCCTTTCCGCGAATTAAGTTAGAATGTGCAGAACGGACAAACTTATTTGCAACCTAAAATAATTTTTGGAATTGGGAAAATTTACTTACATTAGGGAGACCACACCGTTGAAACCATTCTGTGCGGAAGTACTTTATTTACCATGAGTCATGAGTCGAGAATATCAAAATGGCCAAATTTAAGGCCCCATCATTAAAAGATGAGATTTTATGACAGTCTGAAGTTTTAAAAGAATTAGAAGATTTGTATGGAAAATGTTGCTAGAGAGCAAGACCTTGCTCTCCAGCAACATTTCCCATACAA
>JAHPZR010001499.1:0-5000 GCA_019787425.1 Platygyra sinensis
CCTAGTGTGGGCGAAAATATTTTGCTTCGTTTGGGTTGAAACGGGAACGAATACCTTTTAAAATGCATTAGTGCGGTCGGGGCCTTCATGATAACCCAAAATGGTTTTAATTTGAAACTGTTTTTAAGTCATACTTTACACTTTCCTTCATTATGACTGAATGTAATTTAAGTAAATCAGTGTACCCCTAAATGACTGTCATAGGTTGGCGCCACTTCAAGGTCGGACGTTTGAAGTAAATATATATTTTCTAAACCCTTACATTGTACTTTTTTTTTGCTATCATCGACTAGAAGAACCAATCAGATCATAAGTAAACAATAATAGCAATTGACACACTGGCCAGTACCTTACGCATGCGCACAGCCATATCACCCGGGCAGTGGCAGCCACGGACAACTATTTCGGCCTAACTCATAAGATGGACATCTCTCTGAATCTGACAATAGGAGTTAGCCCCTGTAATAATTCCGACATGTCATTGTTCAAGCCATTCAATGTTGTCATGGCAACCGCATTTTGAAAGCCATTTTAAAAAAAAAATTGAATTGTATTTTAACTGGCACTTTCTTGGAGTCACATTTACTTTCTCGGGAAACCTAGACTTATGTGACGATTTTGACCTCTTTTGAGCCTTTCTTTGGTCACTTTGTAGATGATCTTTTGTAAACATCATGAAGCAACAGGATGGTAATTCATCTCAAGATATGTGAGCTAAACTCATTGCTTTCAGCACAATTTTTGGGTCTTGTGCTCTGCATACAGACCCTAAGTCAGAGGCAATCTTGGATGTGTGTCACTTTGAGGACGAGATGACACGTGACAGGTTACCCAGAGTATATAAGTAGTCTGGGTACTAGTTGTTTTCAGTTGTTTCGTCGGCCATAGAAGGTTTCACGGTCGCGGACGTCATCTTGGTAGTGAGGCAAACGCGGCAAAATTTACAGTGAATGTATGGGAAAAATCGTGATTTTGATGCTCGATAACTCGAGGAAGTTTGACATTCTACATTTTCTATGAATTGCAAACTAAAAATGCTAGCTAAAAGAGGTAACCGATCAAATTTGAGAATTGTACTCTTACAAAGAAAGCTGCATATTTAAATTCGTATTTCTCATATATTTGTCTGTAAAATGGAGCCGCCGTTCGCGGGAAAATTTAGAAGCATTTGTATGAAAAACTAAAAAGACGATTTCTCGCTTCTCAGCAAACCGATGCTCTTCAGATTTAATCGGTTAACTCTTTCAGCTAATATCTATAATATCTAATCTAATATCTAATATCTAATATCTATCTAATATTCGGACTGAATAAGAGTCTTGCTCTACTGTTGTCTGTGTTATTAGCCGCTAGCGTAGAAACAATTACAATCGAACAATACCGGAGGATGCTTCTTCATGTGAGCGGGACCGATCTTGGAATATGACGTTTTACTTAAATGTTTTTTTATTTACTTGCCAACAATAAAAGACGTTGTTGGATATTACAAGTTCCGGAATGAGGTGATGGTTTGGTTTATACGAATGATATGCTACAATGTTTACATCCCATTGCAAATGATGTGGAGGAAAATCCAGGTCCTACAATATTTCATATCATTGATCCAACATCTGCTGACTCTAGTTTTTTCAGTTAAGTGCTACTGGCTGCCTGGCATTTTAACTTTTAGGTTATTTCGGGCAGCCAGCACCCCAATCATCTGTTGTATGTAAATAGAAGATATATATTTTTTCTCTTGTAATAATTATGGGGTGGAATAAAGTATTGTTGTTGTCCTTACTTTAATGGAAATAAGTATACTCCCTTTTTTAAAGAGATATAGCAATTTTCTAAATTTATAAACACAAAAATGACACAATACAACCATATTCCAAAAATGAGATTAAAATATGAAAGAAAATTGAACTAACCTTTTTCCCAAAAATTTTATGAAACGAAACCAAGAAAGTGCAAAATATCGAACATTTCAAAGTCTTGGTTTTCTGTGTGCATAGTAATTGCCAAATTTATTGTGAGACGAAACATCACTTCTGCCTGTAGTAAGGAAGCTACTGCTGTTGTAAAATGGTAATTTCTTTTTGGATTCCAATGGTTTTAAAGTTTTTACAAAGACAATTGTATTATCGCATACTTCATGAAATAAGCCAAGAAAGAGAAAGATGACATATTTTTTAGTGCCTTATTATAAACAAAATACAAATACAATATGGTAGAGATGGAACGCCTGCTAGTTATGCAACATTTTCGAGTGGTACATTTTAGGCAAGTGTGTGTACCAAGAAAATATAAGTGACAAGTGGGACATTCCACAGTTATACCACGAGAAAGGATTACATAGCTATTTTATACCATGCCATAGAAAATACAGTAGCCAGATGGGAAGGTTGGGTGTGATGCAGTTAAATTGCACTGATCGATGGGAAGATTTGGTGGAATACTGACAAATATACAACAGATTTCCTGAATTCTGATTGGCTGTTTTTTGTATGGCATGGTATAAAAACAATAATATTATAACAATATTATAATCGATCAAATATTTTACCTGCACACGATTGGTCTTAACACATCAAATGACCCAATATTCCCCAGCTAAAACTGGGGAATATCAGAGATTGTTATACCTCCCAAATATCAATGATTAAGAGTGGAAAAATCAAGCAATGTACGAGTGATACGCAGTGTGCATCTTGCCTAGCTGCTTTGTGGCAGGTTTTTTACCCCAAACGTTACTGCCTAGTGTACTTTTTGGATGGAGCACACTATTCAAAAAAACAACTGACGATGCCACAGTGCTTAGTTATGAATTTAAACATTCTGAGACATCATAGCAGCAAAACCTCTTGACACAACATGTGCAAGTTCACTTGACATGTGTAAATAGTGCCAAGTTCTGAGAGTTAAACTAGCACGGGGCATTAAGCAAAAAAAGGGGCTAAATCGAAGGATGTTGTGTTATGTCCCATTCTAACTAAAAGCTAAATTATTATTAGAGAATAAAGTGAGTATTAAGTAAACAAACAGTATTCTTCCATACATTTCCCACTTAAAGATTGTAAGGGCTTGTCTACCTTCTCACTTGTAGCAATTCAACTTCCAGATACTGGCATTTGAAAACAGAATTCCAACCGAAAGGAATAAAAGCATACTAGCATAAAGCATAAGACCCCAAGTACGCATTGCGAACCTATTTTTTGTGTTGCTTGCGAGTGAACCTGAATAAATGAAGTAAAAATGGTAATATTGTAATCTCCCAATAACAAGCCTAGGTGTTTTGAATTCAGAGAAAACAATGACAAACATGTTTAAATAAATGGAAAAAAAAGCACATCAAAGAAACTAAATAAACAACTGGAAGGCGTAGATTATGGCGTATGGCATTTCCGACATTGAAGTAATTTTGGAGCCAGACTGCAGACAACAAAGCATCAAATGACACACAACTTCTTGCAGAAATGTCATTAAGGCCCTGTTCGCACTACGCGAAATTTTGTTTGGTTTGCAAAAAAATCTGTCAACGCAAAGCCATTTCTAGTGGGAACGATTTTTTGCACCGACCAAAATTTTTGCAAGCGCTACGAAACTTCAAAGATTCCGTCAACTAGCTTTGGAGGCGGTAAAAATTTTGTCAGGCGAGAAAATCCTTTGTTCCTTGACATCCATGCGTCATTGGGTCATCAAATTTTGCAACATATCATGATTGTGAAGCGAACGTGACCGTATGACTTCCCGCGAATGTTCTCTCACTGAACATATTAAGAGCCTCGGTAAATCGTCGAATGACTCTCTTCCCGTTCGCATATTTCTATGGAACAAGATCTCAGGAAAATATAGCTGGACAGGTGCAGATGGATCTACGGGGCGAGGAAATATCCAGTGCGGGTGAAAACGACGGCGATGGAGGCGTCTTCTCTGCTGAATTAAAACCTCCACATAACAGGCGAATCCTAGCAACCAAAACTATAACTAATTGTTGATGTAGCAAGAACAGGTTCTGTATGAAAAACAAAAGGCAATAAATTGCCATAAAAACATTTCGGGGAGCATTTTTCATTAACAAATTCGACCGGAAACTTCGCGCGAAACAGACACCAACACACATTTCACGACATCTTGATGGTAAATTGATCAACTTATCTGTCCCTAAAAAAAAATCGTATCTTCATAGGCGAAAAGGATTGCGAAAACAGAAAGTTGGTGATTATAAATAATATAAATAATTTGCTTAAAATCTATTGAATAAATTAAAAAATAGCTCTTTGACGAGGAAACTTCTTAGCTTAAAAGATCAAAAATGTTTATTTCAATTTTGATTTTCATTTTTTACATTTTGCTTCAAAAGGAATCAATTCAGGTGCAGGGAAATTGATTTTAAATTTTAATTTTTATTATTGGATCAAAATCGAATGGACGAAAGGTACACGCACCCAGCAGCATGTCTTATAGACATTGTGGTCTTGCTGAGATTGTAAAATTTCGGTCATACTCTTAAACGATGGAGAATACGATGACCTTTCATAAGCCATGAGAAGGACGCATTCGAATAAAAATGAATACATTTTTCCAGCATAAATGTCTTAGAATAAGCAAATAATTTTGTCCGTTTTTCAATTTTTGATTTTCATCGAAGACGAAAATTGAAATGAACATTTTGATCCTCGAATATTCAAACAAGAGCGATGTGTTTTATTATCATTCAATGAGAAAAAGATTTAGAGTACGAGGAATTTTAATTGTTATAACAATAGATTTTTAGGTTATGGTTGTAATTTCCAGGTTTGATTTCGATGAAAAGTAAGAAAATCGAAAAAGGGAAGCAGCTTTATTATTTTGTGTTTCAAAAGAAAATGGTAAAAAAATAAAAAATAGCTCTTTGACGGGGAAATTTCCTAGCTTAAAAGATCAAAAATGTTTATTTCAATTTTCATTTTCATTTTTACATTTTGCTTCAAAAGGAATCAATTCAGGTGCACGGAAATTAATTTTTAAATTTTAATTTT
>JAHPZR010001499.1:22500-32500 GCA_019787425.1 Platygyra sinensis
GATGGAAGAATTATGAGCGAAATCTATTTCTGGATGAAAATTGAATATGAGGATCTTAGGGAGAGTCGCTCTTAAGCCCACCATCGCTGTACTCGTTAATTATAACGTTTCTTTTAATCTTGTCGGGTTTCCCGTCCCATAGGAAATGATAGAAAGCTTCGTTCAATTCTTTGATAACTTGGTGGTTTGTTTGCAAAGGAGAAAAGACATTAACCAGCTGGGAGGCGACTAGGCTTTTTAATATAGTGATTTTTCCAAGTAAGCTTAATCTTCGATACTGCCAGTTTTTAAGTACGTTCTGAATTTTTTCGGTTTTTTCTTCGAAATTCAGAATCATGGTTAGTCCAGGGTCTATTGAGAGCCAAACTCCTAGTGTTTTAATTTTGAGCTCTTGCCATTTGAAATCTTTTTCTGGACACAAGAGTTCTGAGCTTCTCGCCTTTGAACCTATCCATAACGCTTCGGTTTTTTTGTTGTTAAGTCTAAGGCCAGATATCTTGCTGAATTTTTCTATAACGTCGAGAGAGGTTTCAAGCGTGTCTTGTGAGCCGTCTAGAATTAATGTGGTATCGTCTGCATATTGACTTAATTTGATTTCATTTTGGTTGATTGAAATGCCTTTTATACTAGGGTCCCGTCGAATTGCGTTAGCTAGAACTTCGACCGAAAGAATAAATAAATATGGAGATAAAGGGCAGCCTTGTCTCACCCCTCTTTCAATTTTAAAACAATCGCTCATCCACCCGTTATTTATTATGCAGCTTTCAATATCACAATAAAGAGTTCGTATCCATTTTTGGATCGAGAGGCCGAAGCCATAGTGTTGTAAGGTTTTTTCAATAAATGGCCATTCGAGGGTATCGAAGGCTTTTTCGAAGTCTAAAAGCAAAATCAAACCAGGGATATTTTTGTTAGCGGTGTAGTTAATGATGCTATCAATCAAGCGTATATTTTCACCAATAAACCTGCCTTTGATAAATCCTGTCTGGTCATTGTTGATGAGTTTTGGGAGAGTAGCTTGGATTCTATTTGCGATTGACTTTGCGGCTATTTTGTAATCGCAGTTTAAAAGAGATAAAGGTCGCCAATTTTTAAGATTTTTAAGGTCTGTTTCTTTCTTGGGAATGAGTTTTATTAATCCTCGTCTCTGAGTAATTGGTAGTTTACCGGTGTCGTATGCAAAGTTAAGCGCAGAGATAAGAGCGTCAGAAATATCGCTCCAAAACAATTTGTAGAACTCTGCTGGTAGACCGTCTGTCCCAGGAGTTTTACTGTCGGCCATTTGTTTCAAGGAAGAGAGACATTCTGTTTCTGTAAGCGGGCCTTCACAGGACGTTTCTTCTGCTTTTGAGAGATGTACATCGCCTACTTCTGGAAAGAAAAATTGGTTGATGGATGGATCTTGTCCATCAGCCAGTTTTGTTGTGTATAAATTTTTAAAATAAGAGAGGCATTCTATTAATATCTCGCTGTCTTTTGTAATAAAGTTATCGTTATTTATTCTCAGCTGGCTTATTGTTCCTCGTTTATAATGTCTTTTTTCCAGATTAAGGAAATATTTGGTATTTTTCTCACCTTCGTTGTACCAACGGCTCTGCGACCTCAAAATAGCGCCTTTTGTTCGATATTCTATTATCATTTCGTATTGTTCTTTTTTACTTTTCAATACATCTAAAAGTTGTTCACGTAGTTGCCCTTCGATATTTTTGTCTTCCAGTGTTCTTTCGAGGGTGTTTATGGTCTTTTCTAATACGTCTGCCTGGTCAGCTCTTTCTTTTTTTCTTTGTTTTGCATATAATAATGACGCTTCTCTTATCTTTAGTTTTATCATTTCCCAAAGGAGAGCAGGAGAGACCGACGGGTTGTTTGCATATTCACTTTTTGTGTCTTGGATCGTATTTTTGATTTTGGTGACATAATTATCTTCTGAGAGAAAGGATGTATTTAATTTCCAGAAACCGGGGCCCCTAGGGTTTGAATTTGTCACAATTGTCATGGTTATCATTGAATGGTCTGTTTTGTATCCAGGAACAATATCCGAGGTGCTGGTTTTGCTAATTAAGCTCTGGCTTATCAGAAAGAAATCGAGCCTACATTGAATATCCGGTTTCTTGCGTCGCCAAGTGTATCTTTCTTCTTCTTGGTTCAATACTCTCCAAATGTCTAAGACATCCCACGTCTCGCAAATTCCTTTAACCTCTTTGAGGGAGTTTTTATGCGTGCAGGCGCGGCCCCCTCTCTTATCTTTTTTAATATCCATGACTAAGTTGAAGTCACCCCCAATAATGATCTCATTACATTGAAAGTCTTGCAAATAGTTGGAAATGTCTCTGAAAAACTCAGGCTTATCTTCATTTGGTGCGTAAAGGTTACAGAGAGTAAAGCTTGTACCATTTGTGTTTATGTCACAAATGATAAAGCGACCGTTAGGGTCTGAGCGTGTTTTGTTGATTTGTAAATCAAAATTATTATTAAAGAGTATGCATGTACCTGCTTTGTTGCTTGAGCAGCAACTAAAAAGAGCTTTATATCCCCATTCAGCCGTCCATAAGTGAACGTTATTTTCCGTGCAATGTACTTCTTGGAGCATATAAATTGAAAATTTTTTTTTCCTGAGCCAGTTGAAGGTTTCTTTTCGTTTTGAGACCTCTCCCAGACCCCTTACGTTTAAAGAGCTAAGCTTTAAATCTCCAGAGATTGTGATACGGACACCTCAAAAGGCGTGACCTGTATGCATGGTTTAAGTGGCAAGGGACCCACAGAATAAACTGGTTTGCTCTTTTGTATGCAAATACGCTGGCGGTGTAAAGAGGGTATTTTAAACAAAACACTCCTAGTTGTAAGTAAAAACAAAGACACACATAAACATACACAAACAAAGCGGCTTTTGCGATCAAACCTGGAATTTTGGTTAAGCAAAAGAACCAGAAATTCGAATGATTACGGGGTTAGTTGCATAAGCTCGATAAAAAACCTATTTTTTTGGATGCGCGTTATCGATGTTACTATCCAAAGGCGGGATGACCGTCCGTATAAGCCGTAACTAGAGAACTATTTAGCATCAAAATATTGAGCAAGAAAAGTGAAGAAAATAATTGTCTAAGTTTATTTTCCTAAGTTAAACTAAGGTGTTAAACAAGGAGAAAAAAAATACTACACTACGGGATTTCCAGGATTTTTCCTTCGGGCCACAGCTTACCTCTAACGAAAAGTTTATCTGGTTGAGCCTTGCTGAAAGCTGCGGGGATTTTATTCGCCTTGGCTTTCTTAAAAGTAGCCATTAGCCGTTTTCTCCTCTGGACGATTTCGTATGGTAGGTCTTGGTACATTTTGTAGTTGCTGTCTTTAAGACGTCTTCCCAGCGATAGAATCTTCTCGCAGTCCTTGTATCTCAAGAATCTAGCGAGGATAGGCCTTGGCTCATTCTCCTTCCTTTTTCCCAGCCGGTGGACTCGTTGTATTTCTACACTGCTTGCGTCCATAAAACCAAGCTCGGTTTCCATAAACAAACGAAGGACATGTTCAGTATTCTCTTTATCGCTGCCTTCTTCGAATTCGATGATGTTTTCAAACTTAATGTTCTCCCTTCGGGAGTATGCCTCGAGGTACAAATGTTTTGTTTCTAAGTCTTTAATTTTTGCAGTAAGCTCTCTGTTTTCTTCCTCAATGGTTGCGATTTTGAGGCTGTTGTTTTCTTGCTTCTTATCCACATTCGCAAGGTTGGTTTTGTATTTCTCTTCTGTGAAGCTAAGGCTCTCTTGTAAGTCATTGATGTCTTTGCTTGCCTTGTGCTGGAAGCCTTCTAGGGTTTTAGTTCTTGTTTCTAGGTCCAGCAGCGTAGCTTGAAGTTTGTAGACTGAGCTCTCAATAATATCTAGTTTCCCGAGTTTTTCTAGTATTTCGTGAAGTGTCTTCTGGATATCTTTGCTCGGCATGATGTTCGGCGTCGCTAATGGCGGCTCGCCGTCCTCTTCCACGTGGTGTTGTTCAGAGTAATTCTGGGAGCTTCGAGGCTTTTTTGTGTCCGGAGAATCGTTTGTAGAGGAGTTAGAAGATCTATTTCTTCTCTTGCTGATAGAAGTTTCAACAGATTCGGCCATTAAATGCTTAAAAATTACATGGCCTAGACGGACAGCTCATCCACGCGTCTACTCCTCTGCCTTGCGCATGACCAATCAGTGTTTGCGGAAGTAGAACGTACGCACTTAAGAGGGATTTCCTTCAACCAGCAAAACCAGCAGAGACAACTTTCAAGAAGATTGTCGACACCCTTGAGAAGCATTTTTTACCGAAGCCGAGTGAGATAGTGGAGCGTTACAAATTTCATAGCCGAAATCGGAAAGAAGACGAAGGAGTTGCAGCATACGTGGCAGAATTGCGTAAGCTAACTGAACATTGTAATTTTGGCGAGTCGTTACCAGAAATGCTACGAGATCGGTTGGTCTGTGGTATAAATAATAAGAAAATCCAGCGGAGATTACTGGCGGAAAGAGAGTTGACACTCAAGAAAGCCGAGGAGATTGCTTTGGGAGAAGAGTTAGCAGCGAAGCACGTGGCTGATATTCAGTCTGAAATGACCCCCAGCAGTGTTAATCAGGTCGACGCTCAAGACAAGAACGGAACTAAAGATACGAAAGATCGTCATCCAGATTCAGAGTGTTACCATTGTGGGGAGAAACATGAAGCTTCAGCCTGTCGATTCAAAGATGCTCAGTGTTTTAAATGTGGGCGAAGAGGGCACTTAGCTAAAGTGTGTCGTGGCGAGAAAAATTCAAAGAAAAAGACAAGCAAAGGAACCGATTCCGGGAAGCGGGAAGGTAAACAAACCGGTTCGCGAGACAGCAAGCCAGCAAAGGGGAAGAAGAAGCAGCCAACACATTTGGTGGACGAAGTTTCCGGTGAAGAAGGTGTTTATGCAGCTACTATGTATCACATTTGTGGGCAAAGCAAACCTAAGGCATTCGAAGTAACTGTGGAACTTTGTGGTGAACCACACAGATTGGAGATAGACACTGGTGCGACCAGAACTGTGTTGAATGAAGAAACGTACAACAAGTTACGCGACAAAGTAGAATTGAAGAGTTCGAAGGCCATATTAAGCACATACAAAGGAGAGAAAATACCAGTGTCGGGTGAAGTACTGATTCCTGTCAAGTACCAAAATCAACAGCATAATTTACCAGCCATGGTGGTGATGAGTCCTGGACCCAATCTACTTTGAAGGGACTGGCTTCAAGTGATTAAGCTTAACTGGAACAGTATTTTCAGCATCCAAGAGGGCAACCCTCAGCTGCAGAAGATCCTACATGCACACAAGGACATTTTTGGCAAAGGACTGGGTACACTGAAGGGCACACAGGCTAAAATCTATGTTGACCCAAGTTCTCCACCCAAGTTCATGAAGGCTCGTCCTGTACCATATGCTCTTAAAGCGAAAGTCGAAGAGGAACTCGATCGATTGCAGAGTGAAGGCATAATATCTCCAGTAGAGTTCACAGAGTGGGCGGCACCTATAGTTCCAGTGGTGAAACAAGACGGATCAGTGCGTATTTGTGGTGACTATAAGTGTGCCGTTAACCAAGTCTCGAAGTTGGAGAATTATCCAATCCCAAAGACTGAGGACCTGCTTGCCACACTAGGTGGAGGAAATAAATTCACCAAGCTGGATATGTCACAGGCATACCAACAGTTATTATTGGATGAAGAATCGAAGAAATTCACTACGATCAACACTCACAAGGGACTCTATCAATATAATAGACTGCCCTTTGGGGTTTCGTCAGCGCCCGGAATTTTCCAGCGTACAATGGAGAATTTATTGCAAGGCATCCCCCATGTTGTCATGCGAGTTGATGACATCTTAGTCAGTGGCAAGGATGACCCAGATCATTTAGCCAACCTTGAAGCAGTGCTTAGTCGGCTCTCCACAGCAGGGTTGAAACTATGTTTGGCAAAATGTCTGTTCATGCAACCTGAAGTCACGTACTGTGGGTACGTAATCAGTGGTGATGGCATTCAACCTGTGGCGGCAAAAGTTGATGCAATCAAGAATGCACCGGAGCCAAAGGATGTCAGTCAGTTGCGAGCATTCCTGGGCATGGTTAACTATTATCATAGATTCTTACCCGACGTCGCAACCATCCTGGAGCCTCTACACCAGCTCTTAAGGAAAGGCAGTGGCAGTGGAAAAAGGAACAGCAGGAGGCCTTTGCAAAATCTAAGGAACTGTTGCAGTCAGCTGAACTTCTAGTGCATTTTGACCCAGCTAAGGAACTTGTACTTGCTACTGATGCTTCAGATTATGGTGTGGGAGCAGTCTTATCCCATAAAATGGAAGGAGGAACTGAACGTCCAATAGGGTACATGTCCAAGTCTCTAAATGGAACTGAAAGAAATTACTCCACCCTAGAGAAGGAGGCGTTAGCAATAATCTTTGGAGTTAAGAAGTTCCATCAGTTTCTTTATGGACACTCATTCACTATCAAGACAGATCATAAACCTTTGGAGGGTTTGTTGAATGAGAAGAAAGGGATTCCAGCACTTGCTGCACCACGAATCCAGCGATGGGCACTGACCTTGTCTGCTTACGAGTACAAGATATTGTACAAGGCTGGTCAGACCAATGGTAATGCAGATGGCTTAAGTAGGCTACCCTTGCCTGAGATGCCCGAGTTAGTCCCAGTTCCAGGTGAAACAATCTTGTTAATGGAACATTTGGAAAGCACACCTGTTCATAGTGGTCACATCAAAGAGTGGACCAAGAGGGATCCAGTCCTCTCACTGGTGCTACGCTTCATTTTAGAAGGATGGCCAACCAAAAACAACTCTGAAGAGCTAAACCCTTACTTCACCAAACGAAGTCAATTGAGCATAGAAGATGGTTGTGTACTGTGGGGTGCCAGAGTAGTTGTACCTCCACAAGGAAGATCGAAAATACTTACCGAGCTGCATGAGGCCCACCCGGGCGAATCTCGCATGAAAGCTTTGGCACGAAGCTATGTATGGTGGCCAGGCATGGATCAGGAGATTGTGAAGAAGGCGAAGGGCTGCAACAAATGTCAGTTAAATCAGAGTGCACCCGCAGAAGCACCATTGCACCCCTGGGAGTGGCCGGGACTTCCTTGGTCAAGAATCCACATTGACTATGCAGGGCCTTACAAAGGAGAAATGTTCCTTGTAGTCGTGGATGCATACTCGAAGTGGTTGGAAGTGCATTGCATGAAGTCCATCATGTCGACTGCCACAATTGAAAAGCTCAGAGAGATGTTTGCTACACATGGCCTACCAGCAACACTCGTTAGCGACAATGGTAGCAATTTTACTGGTTCAGAATTCCAGGTGTTCATGAAAAAGAATGGAATCAAGCACATCAAAGTGGCACCTTATCATCCTGCCTCAAATGGCTTGGCAGAGAGGGCTGTGTGAATCTTTAAAGAAGGCTATGAGAAGATGGAGGATGGAAGTGTCCAAACAAAGTTATCACGGTTTCTCCTTAGTTACCGTACCACCCCTCATAGTACGACCGGAGTTCCACCAGCAGAATTACTCATGAAGCGGAGATTGCACACACATCTGAATCAGCTTGTGCCAAGCATAGCAGATCGCGTCAGGAATAAACAGTCCCAACAGAAGGCAGCACATGATTACCATGCTAAGGAGAGGGAGATTATAGAGGGCCAGGCTGTTTATGCTAAGGATTTCCGTTTCAAGAAGGCCTGGATGCCAGGAACTGTCGTGGAGAAAACTGGTCCAGTGTCAGCTCGAGTTCAGCTGGACAACAGGACAATCATCCGGCAGCACCAAGACCATGTTCGACGCCGTGAGAATGATGTGGCAGAGGAACCAGTTATAAGAGTGACACCAAGCGTGACACCCAGTGTGACACCTGGCGTGACACCAGTTGTCTTGCCTGAACCTGAGCAACACCACCCACCCCTGGTGTTAGTGACCAACTCGAGGTTCCTAAATCTCCATCAGCAGCACCTACTCAGACACCCGTTAAAACAAGTCCTCTGGTTACACGCCCTGTGCGGAAAAAGGTCAGACCTTGATACCTGAAAGACTACCTGTGTGAATAATGACTTTATTACAGGGACTGTTGTTTGAAAAAGAGGACAAATAGTTTTTGATTTAGTTGTTCCAATTTATATGAGAAGTTAATGGATGAGCAACCTGTAATTCTAGAGGGGAGGAATGTTGTGATTGGCATTTCTCCATGATCACGTGATGTATTAGCGCCTTTGCTGAATAAATTAGTGTATGTGTTGGATTCACTCATGGCTGGTCATTACAGTTAGGCTGAGGATTTTAGTTATAATAATAATAATAATTTTATTGCTTCTATAGCGCACGATACATAGTTGCTATGCTCATCATCATTTTGATTATCACCAATAAAAGTCTCTACTGGTAGACCGTCTTTGTCCTCTTCATTTGTCTGTTTTACATGTTTTTTACTACAATCATACCATACTACCCGGTTTGCCAGTGTCACAAAAAGACCCTAACATTAGTGTCACTTAGGGCAACAGCCACTGTCATCAGTGCAAAAGCCTGATAGAGAAGTCCTCACTGGCAACTTGAAACTAATGTGCAGAGCGACAACTACGAAGGACAACTCTCTTGCGCTAAACAAGTCATTCCTAGCTTTGCATTTCACAAAGAGTTGCTTGAATTTTGGATGAACAAACGTGTTCCAATGTCTACTGTCATCACACAGCAATGGCCAAAAATACGAAGACTTCCACAAAGGAATAACAAGTTCCCCTCTGCTTTACACACTCTAAAATGAACAATCACCCTCGCAATCTGTGAAACTGGAGGGAGAATCCAGTTGTTCTCAAAATGCCAATTTTAAGAACAACTGGTTGATAAAATCTGGAATTGAAATTGGAAAGCTTCCCATTATAACTACATGCAAATCTGTCAATAGTGTGCAGCCTCAATCGAAAATCTAACAATGGAAAACGTCATCATTCTAAGTATAATCATCAAAGTCAATAATCCTGCTTAAGTTATCAGCCTCAGAATTTGAACTTCTAGGAATCCACTTCATCTCAGGTGAAATTCCAAAACTAATGCAAACATGAAACATGCAAAGAGCTAAGTCCTGAAGTTCAGGAACCTTACTACCAGAATGAACAATACTAACAACGTTTGTGCTGTCAGTAAACCATGCAATCTGCGTACCACGTAGACTAGGAGCAAAACTGATCAAAGCTGATTCTACAGTCTTTAGCTCCCTCCATGTAGAGCTTTTCATTTTTTGCAGCAGATGACCAATTTTGGTGAAAAACTTTACCTTCATTCTGGATAAAGGATCCACAAGCATGATCTGATGCATCAGAGTAAACAAATTTTGCCGGTATACACGGAAGCAACCAGGGAGAATGACAATTAGGGAATCCACATTTTGATTCCAAAACACTAACTCGGTATAAGCTTCTTTGGACAATTCAACGGTAGAATTCCAAGACACTTTCGTATTTACAACAGCATGCAACGACCTTGTCATGATCCTAGTTACAACACCTACACAAGGTATTAATGATATAATCTGGCCTACAACAGCAGCTAAAGTTCTCCCATTTACAGTGCTACACTCTGCCTTGAGAACAGAAACAATACTACTCTTTAACTTCGTTATTCTATGTCCGATGACGGAAGTAAAGCCTTGATTAGTGTCCAATACAGTACCCAGCCAGTTGATATTCTAAACTGGTTCCCAAAGGGACTTGTCTCCGTTAACAATGAAACCAAACTGAAGCAAATCTGCATTAACCTTCAAACTATTGATCTTTGCTTGAATTTTGTTCGCGCCACCTCCTAGACCATTGTCAAGAAAAACTACGATAGGTATGCCTTTACATCTCCACGAGGTTGCTAGAGGCTTCAACAACTTAGTAAACAAATACTGAGCAGAGAACAAACCAAATGGCAAAACCGCGAATTGAAAATACTTTAGGACCCTGCCACCAAAATCCCAGGCAAAGGCCAAAAC
>JAHPZR010001499.1:35000-82500 GCA_019787425.1 Platygyra sinensis
ATCAGAGAAGCGCAAACCAGGTCTACCGAAAGCAAAGATATCAAATGTCACGTGAGCGTCTCATCTGTGTTGATCCGAGAACCACACATCGTATTCTTGGGCAAAAACGGGCATTTTTTCAGCAAATTCCGGCATGAAACCTAAGAAACCAAGCCTTCTATCTCTGTTGAAGGCTGGGGAGACAGATGACCACTGTCCTTTCAGTCAGTGCTAAAATTGCAAGTTCATGTATGACCACATGGCGTGACAAACGTGACATTCGTTTTCGTTTGTCGTTTTGTCTGACACTGTCATCCGCTCAAGAAATATGGGAAGATTTTGTGATGTGGAGAGAATTATTACCCGGTGAAAATGTAGCTCGGTAAGTCTTCTGAGTATTCTTTAATTCCCCAAGACAACAAGTAGTTACTGAATTAAAAATTGTTTGTATTGATACGTAGCTTATGGTTTTCAGAGTTTTTGACCGAGTTTTCGATTAAATTATCTTCCAATGTGATTCTTAGATTGTCTGGTGTGTTGTAAATTACGCAAGTGATATATCCTATATGCATGTGATAACAACATTTTGGAAGAAACGTTTCTTTACACACTTCCAACTTTGCTGTCGATCGGTAAGTAGGTGAAGTCTGTCGAGTGATACATCACCATTAGGAATGTTATGTCACGTTAACTGCTCATTTTTAACACAATTTTTTTTTCTTAACCTGTCGGTAACCTGTTGGTAACCTGTTGGTTAGCTGTCGGTAACTGTCGGTGACCTGTCGGCTGACAGTGACTGACGTCGGCCGACAGGTTTTTGGGGAGCTCTTCTTCACAATTACCCAAGTGGTAGGGAAAGAAGTCCTAAACTAAACTTGTTGCAAAAGCCGTGGAAAAGACACCACAGTTAGGGAGATTTTTCTGTTATTACACAGGAATATGCCAAGTTCCCTGAAAGGCTGGTCCAGTCAAATCATCTGCCAACTCCATTATCTCCTGGGTCACTGGAGTTGAGAAGCTGTCATAGATATCAACATAACCAGTGGGGGTATGTATCCCAATAAATCATATCCAATAATTGGTATTAATGTTAACTATCTGAATAAATGGTCCTGTCTTTATGTCAAATTGATGGATAGGGCCAAGAGTGGGCCTCTGAAATCCTTGCATGTCATTACAGATTCTCTTTAGTATAATGTAGGCCACATGTACAACTACACAGTCCAGCCACCCATTTTGGGAATCAATGAGATTTTTTTCATATTGACCAAATTTTCCCTCTGGAGCATACTCGTCTGGGGCACTTCGTTTTCTATAGATAGTTGTCACAACTGTTATCCCATCGGTGTCAGAACTGATTGTGGGTTTAGTGCCTGTTGCGACATGTGTGACTGTACGCCTGGTGTTTGTTGTGACATGTGTGACAGTCAGCCTGGTGTTGGTTGTTACATGTGTGACTATTGGCAGGATGTTTGCGGTTACATGTGTGACTATTGGCCTGGTGTTTGTGCCACTCAACTGTGAAATAGTGTCTTTGAACCTGACCAATTTGTTCTTTTGTAACTTCGATGTTGGTACTCTGGCAAAGTTGAAGCAGTTCATTGTAGGGCAACTCCAAGTTCTCTGTTTTAAACAAATCCATCAAAGTTGGTATTTTTCAGCTGGATAGTACGTAGCTTTCAGCATTCGGGGTTATCAAACTCATCACTACAGGTTTTGACTTACATTAACTGACATTAGAATAAAAATCTTCCATTTTCACTTGTGTTGGTGCTGGCACTTCCAGTTTGGAGCAGTGCTTTCAGTAAGTTTCGAGATCCCAGAAAGCCCTAGGTCTTCAGTAAGATTGTCAATCATTTTGTCAAGGTCCACTTTTATTTTTTCGCAGATGTTGCAGACCCGAACATATTCCACCTTGTTTGTGAATTGTGGAAGTATCTACCTGTGCTTTATTTGTGTGCAAGCAAGCCCTCCATTAACCTTTGTCGAGGCCTCAAGGTAAAAAAGCACACTAGCAATATGCGAGCATGATTCTGCAAGTCCTGGCTTGCATCCCAGACAATGTGCACAGTTTATTATTATTTATCCTTCTCAGTTATAATCCAGTTTTAGATTAAGGCCTCATTCATTTGCTGTGAGTGTCGCACTTTTGCCAACACGAGAAACTTGCTTGCGATTATTATTTTAAATTTGAGGAAGCAGTGTGTGGCCCCAGGAAATATACACACCTCTCCCAAGAACTCAAACTCTCCCACCCACCTTTGATTTTCATCTTGCTTCCTTTTATTCAATTTTGTTGCCGAGACCCCCCTCCCCATTAGAATTTCCCATGATCTTGTTTTGGTGAGTGTGGACACTTTCTGGAACAATACACTGTAATTTTAGCTAGGTGTAGGTATGCATTTAGAGTGGCAGAGGAGTCAGATTTTAAATGTTAGAAACACATTCTTCTAGACAATATGATCTGAGGTATTAATTTATTAACACAAGGAGTAAAACATTCCATTTTCTGGTCTCATATAGTGTACACCAAATATTACAGGGCAAGGTGCCTTGGTAAAGCAACCCAACAAACTTTTTTCACAAGTTGAATGTCCGACCAGACAGCGAGAGTTTCTTTGACCTGTAACACTGGTCCTCCTTTCAATGTTAAAAGACATCACAACAAAACTGTTGATTATATTTTGCAAACAAAGTTGTGGTATTTTGGCAGAATAGCTAACTGGTGAAAAATGTTTGTTGAAAAGCTGCACTAAGTTAAAGTTGTTCTATAAGATAAAGGCAAAAGAGGTAAACAATAATGGAGAGCTTACTGTGTTGGAGACACTGGCAAAGCCTTCAATAATGGTGCGCTTTATTGGAACTTAAGGTACTTTCCTCCCTGTTTTGTCAACCACAGTTACTCCAGGATGCAACCAAGAGACAACCTTGAATTTATGTTCACTCGCCATTAGTTGACTGTTTAAATAGCACTGACTACTGTAATGCAAGTCCAAACTTTTAATACAAAGTACTAAATTCTTACTAAAACATTTAGTTATAAAAACAAGTGATAAAAAAATGAAGACGTTTCGACCGCTCCACAGTCATTTTCAAGTTAAAGTTCATAAAGTAAAAATTCTGCATATATACAATTTATGAAACAATAGAAAGAAGGTAAAAAGCCAATTATTTACATACGAACAATAAAAATAACAGAATGCGAAAATGAAGTGTAAATATGAGGTGAAAAGAATAAAAAGAATAAACTATTAAAAGTGTTAAGCAAACAGCTTTGCACAGATAGAATCGCTCTGTTTGTTTAATTTTGGCTTAAAGTCCCGAATAAAAAACATTTTAAAAATCAAACAATTGAACTTGTTCGAGCACTTCCTCAGGACCCTAAAGTTCTTTGCGATTTCACTTGGCTCTTTTCCATGTTGCTCTCTCACATGGTTGCCGATTACCGATCGTTTGTGTTCCTCAACACGTTGATGTAGGTGTCAGCTTGTAAAGCTGACATAATCTGCATCACACAGATCACTCTTATAGAAATATACAACGATTTGCTGGTTGAAACTTCGAGGTTTAGGTTCCTTAGCTTTAAGCTCATCTTTGATCTTGCAGCTTGTAAGACAGGATGTACCTCGGTATTTATCTTTCGGCTAAGATCACTAGGTTGCTTGCATAGCTTGTTTTCTGATCTCTGATCTTTGAAGGGCAGGAGTATTCTGATGGGAATTTCACCTGATTGTTACAGGGGGCATGTGTTCCCCGTCACCTTCATTTCAACAAAAATCTTGACGGTGTTTTGTATGAGGGGCTCTGGATAATGCAAACGCATGAAGATGACCCTTAGGCGTTCGCATTCTTGATTAAAAAATTGCCAGTTTGAAGAAAGTTTAAATGCACAGTTCAGCATTGTTTTTAACAGAGAATGTTTATACTTCATATGAACATGGCTATGGTAATGCAGAAGCAGCCCAGTATCTGTTGGTTTTCTGTAAACCTTTCGATCTAACCGGGTGCTGTTTCTGATGATTTCCATTCTTAGGAAAGGAAGTTTCCTGTTTCTCTCAAGTTCCATTGTCAAACTAATGGAAGGGTGGATTTCATTTAAAGATGAGAGAAATGTGGAGGCAGCTTGAACATCCAGCATTATGCTGAGGGTATCGTCAACGTACCATTTATAAAAATTGGGCATCTTGTTTTGTTTTATTCTTTTCACCTCTTATTTACACTTCATTTTTGCATTCTGTTATTTTTATTGTTTTTATGTAAATAATTGGCTTTTTACCTTCCCTGTATTGTTTCAGAAATTGCATATGTGCGGAATTTTTAGTTTTATGAACTTTAACTTGAAAATGACTGTGGAGCGATTGAAACGTTGTTCATATTTTTTATCGCATGTTTTTAAAACAACACTTACACTTTTTTAACAGACTTGACTGTAGAGAGAATACTTCCATTTAATTTCTGAAGAGGTGTCAACTCACTTGGCTGATGTGTATCTTCTGATAAGGTGTCATATATCAAACCTGAGATGACATTGTCAGTTTTGGCATGTCTTCCTATTGACTAATCTAAATAAGGAATATAACAATAAAACACATTATAAAAAGAAAAGTATTATGATCGAAAAAGGAATGATTCTCTGATATTGCTGATTCAGAATTGAATACAGTAATAGCCCACGCGTATAAGAACCTCTCTGAATTTGTAGGTACAAATACATGCAGTGGGGCTAAATTATATAAAATTAAACTTGACATTGGATATAAATTTAAAAAAATATTAAACTGGGTACAATACGTACCATGATATTTCTGGGGAATTAGATGACAGTAAAACCCCAGCTTGTGATGCACTCATGCCTTCTTTCTTAGACCTAGACAACAATCTGCCCTGTAATTGAAGAAGGAACTCCCCAAATGGTTTATTGATGTCAGGGGCATCAATAGATAGAACACCATTTGTTGATGTCAAGCTGTGCTGCATCTTTTTACTGCAAAAAATACAATAAGTTATGGACATGTGTTTAAAAATGGAGTCACTGTAGTCAGAAGATGACATAGTTGATAAAACTGTTGTTCTTTGTGACTGACTTTTATATTGTAGCAAGATGTTTCACCTAACTCTTAAGCCATCATCAGTTAAAAAAACTGCTTGCTGTTACGCATGATTTAAAAACTTTTTAAATTGAAACGAATTTGTGCACAAATTCAAACAGTATTCTATTGCCAATGATGAAGTTATTGTGTCATTTGACTTGAAATCGTTACTCACCTCCATTCCGAAAGATTTAGCACTTGCCATCACTAATGCAAAATTTTGCACTGGTTTTTTTTTCTGTCACTTAGTTTGAAGACAACGACACAGGGTTGGATGATGGTCCTTTTCAAGAGCATAAACAGTAACTCTTCAGTTCCATCAACACAATGACTTCCAGATGTCTAAGTGATACCAAAACAATTTATCAATTGGAACTCAGTAAAATTTGAAAGTCCTTTCAAGATTGTACAGGATTTTAATGTTTAGCATTGCAACCCTTTCTTTTCTTTAAATTTATTTCTAATGATGTCTCAAAAAAACAGTTTCTGAATTACTTTGACAACACAATGAAGATCATATATAACAACGTACAGTCCACACAAATAATCCTGTTAAGTGATAATTTGTACTCAAGTTAAAATTCAGTAAATGAAAAAATCTCTCAATGACGTGAAATCCCAGTAATGCTTCCTCTTGCTACATATATCAAGCTCTTAATTATTAAACATGCTTACAGAAATAGCTCGAAGCTTGTGTATACATTGACATTTTCAACACATTTACCTTTCTGTTTCATGTCTTCATATCTTTAAAGAAGTCTAAATCAACCCAAAAGAGAAAGATATCGGAATCCTTGGGAAGCCTTTGGAATGAACACACCTGCCACCAAAAAGCCGCTATGTTTGTTTTCAGGGTGACCGCTTAAGGCATGGGTCGAGTATGACAGGAGGAGATTGCAACAAGCACTTTTGATGTCCACATGCAAAATGTCAAGTATCAAAATTGTATGAGAAAGAAATGAGATAAAGATGTCAAGTTTAAAAGGAATTCTAGAAAAACCAGGATCCGTGAACAGGCTCCTGATAATAAAGATTCTTCTGTTCAACAACTTTTTTAAACCAACAACATTGGGTACTCTGAAAACAGAGGTCTCATCTCAGGTCCTTCTACAGTCCGTAACTTGAAAAAAGTCCAGTGTTATACTATTAATAATGTTCCTTCTACAAATAGTTCTTTAAGTAATTATTTTCCTCTGAGATTCTACTTTCAACAACAAGTATTAACAGTTAGTTATACTAAATTACTCTTGGTTGTTCTCCTTTGGACTTATCCCTTGAAAACCACCGGTTGACAGCTGTCTACGCAAGATTAACATTACGTTCGAATTTGGGTAGCACACAAAGGAAGAGGGACTGCCTTAGCCTTGAGTGGAGAGAAAGGAAACAAAAACAAAGGAAAAGGATCAAGAAGTCTGGCAGTTTGTTGGTTTATCTCACCACATCAATTAAATTAACCTACTTCATAACCCATTTCAGTGTGGCCGCTCATAAAATATAACCCTGTTAATTTATTATAACCGACCTTTAAGTTAAATAATGAAGAGGTCCTGTCCGTTTTTGTCTGCAAAGGCAAGGCGGTAAAGCCGAAAGATCCGGAATGGGCTGGGCAATTAGCGGAAAGGGATAAGGGCTCTTACTTTAGCTTCCACCAGGAGCAATGGCTGAAGGAGTTGAACGAGCAGCCAAGAGATGAATGCGACCCGTCAGTTTCCACATCAACATTTAGTGTAAGCTGATCAAAATCTATGGTTGAAGAACCTCTTGCAGATCTGGAAATGGAAAACACTGAACGATGCCAAGAGCTCCATGGCCAGGCTATCGTAGCTGGTGAAAGACTGAAGGAGAAGAACAATGAAGTGGTGGCTTGTCGCTTTTGTCAAGGAAGCATTCAACTTGTGGAAAATTTATGAAGAAAAAATGGACTTCATTCCACTTGGATGTTTCAGTGCCAGGACGAAAGCTGTTCGTCGCATGAAGCTAAGCTAAAAGCAGGGTGTTCCCGATAAATTGTGCATCGGTTCTTGGCTTTCAAGCTATTGGTGGCGGTCATGCAGCAGCCTCAGCTTGTGAAGAAGGTTAAATTAGCATCTCTTGAAATTATGGTAAAATCTATAAAAGTGGAATGAGAATTTTAAATTAACTAACCTCTGATAATAGTGATTTGTATAGAAAATACAGGGTATTCCTGCCATGACCAGTGTAAAGATTTGGCCTGCTGCATATCACCTGTCAAATGCGAATTGTTGTTTCAAGATGATCCCTCTCTGGTAAACATCAACATGGACGACCAGGTGTTATAACCCTATTGCGGGTAAGATGCCGCAAAAAAATTTACTTTTATTGTTTCCTTGCAGTGAAAATTTCAGAAAGTTAAGTGTTCATTTTTAACTCCAAGTCAGTAGCCCCTGAACCGATTTAGCTGAAATTTGGCCATCTTATTCTCAGCGACTTTTTGTTTTCTTTTCTCTTTTTGAAGAAACACCATTTTTCAAAGGAAGTGCTGATGATTTGTCCCCTCTGACTTTATCCTGTTGTCACAAAAGAAGAAATGCACGTGTCAAAAATCTGAGACAATCTTTTAATAGAACATGTCAAGAAGCAAATGTGATGTTTATTGTTGCCTTCTACTCATTCTTAGCAGGACTGGAGTTGATTTTACATAGACATATGCAAAAAACGTCTCAATTATGCTATTTCTTACAATGTTGAGATTTTTAATGGAATGAGCCATAATCTAGAACTATTAAGCTTTCAGAAAATGTGTGGTTACTTTTCAGACCATGTAAACAATGCATAAAAAACTTATTCTTTGTTCAGTCCCATGGCTTGTCGTTTTAGTTGATGGGCAATAGGCACCTACAGTCTAGATGTCCATTAGTTCAAGTCATGTCAATAGAGAGTTTTAGATCCGAGTTTACCGGAAACCTCTAACCGCGGTTTGTGGTTTCCCGTTTGCGGGCGACGTTCAAACATAATTGGATTTTAGATTAAAGAAGTGGATTCTGGGTAATATGATCCAAAATGGCAGCAGCTGCAAGGTTAGTGTTTATTTGTTTGTCAGAACTTAAAAACATTTTTCGACAAATGTGATTTTATTACTAAGTTTTATGCATTGGAAAACAAGGTTTTGGCATTAAAAATTGTGTCCACTAGGAAAAACTTTGACGATATCGTAGATGTGATGCTGTGGCAAGACAGCAGTGATGACTCAAGTAGCAGTGAAGACGACTTGGATGAACTGTTGCTGGAATTCATGTTTCCTCAACAAAACGATGTAAACTACCCCCGTATTAATCTCCAGGATATACCCAATGTTCAGTGCGAGGCCATGTTTAGGTACAAATTCTTTGCTTTTGGTCTTTTCTTGAACGGCTAAGTCTTATGCTTGTAAACTTGAATTCAAAAGTTGTATATGAGCTTAAGCTTATATAAAAAATCCTCACCCTCAATCTCAGATTTCCAAAAGGAGATATGGAAAGACTATGAGACGCGTTACAACTGCCAGCCAATTACATTTGCAGTCAAGGGACTATTGCTACTGGGATAGAGGCACTGATGACTCTTTTAAGAAGATTGGCGTATCCCAATCGATGGAGTGATCTGGTGCCTGTTTTCGGGCGAACAGTATCAGAACTGAGCTTGATATTTAACAAGGTAAAATTGCTGCTCTGTTTATTTATCTTCCCTGTAGAACTTGCCTCTATTCCCCTTTTATTTTATCATTCTTGAATTTGAATAGGGGTGCGGAGAGTCTTACAGTACATTTGTGTTTGTTTGCTTAATTTGCGGTTGTTTTTAGACTTCACCTCTGCACCGACCCTGCTCCCCCTCTCTTTGCAATTAGAGCAATTAAAATGATTATCCCATATGAGATTCCAAACAACCCATGTCATAAAAAAAAACTACTTTCCATGCATTTCAGATTATGGATGATATCTATGACAGATTCCACCACCTCTTAGATAGTCTTGACCTGGTATGGCTTGATCCCGAAACTTTTGCCGAGGCTGTTCATGAAAAAGGAGCTCCTCTTACTGGGTGTTGGGGTTTTATCGATGGGACCCCCCGCCCAATAGCCCGTCCTGTACGCAATCAACGAATTATGTACAGTGGTCATAAGAGGACACACTGCTTAAAATTCCAGGTATATAAATGAATAAATAAATGAATGAATAAATAATTAAATAAATAAACAAAATAAAGAGCTTCTCTGGTTGCACACTTTAAAGATCTGTA
Source organism: Platygyra sinensis (assembly GCA_019787425.1). Classification (NCBI taxonomy): domain Eukaryota; kingdom Metazoa; phylum Cnidaria; class Anthozoa; order Scleractinia; family Merulinidae; genus Platygyra; species Platygyra sinensis. The sequence continues at coordinate 44,306 of JAHPZR010001499.1, forward strand.
GAGGAGGCAAGATACCAAGAGTGTATAAAATCTAATTCAATTAAGGCTACTTTTGTAAAATCCAAAATTCACTAGTTCCAAACGAAGTTCCTGAGGCCAAGCAAAAGGAACCTAACTTCAGTCAGGAAGACTATATTGGATGTTGTAATACAAAGTAGTCTAGACTGTTCTGATTTATCCTCCTGGTCCCCTAATCCAAGATGGCCGCCAATAAAACTTCGAGAGAACATGGACGTCATAGGCCCTTTTAACCCCATTTTACCCCACAGTGAGGTAAACCCTAGCCCCCCTAACCCGCCCTGAAAAAACGCCACCCGAACCCTAAAAGCGTCCCCTTGAACCCCTTGGTTTGGCACCCCTCCGTGAGGTGAACCCTAGCTCGCGCCAAGAACCCTGCCGCACACCCAGCAAGCCCCAGCAAGCCTCACCCTAGCCCGAAAACCCTAGCTCGCGCCAAGAACCCTGCCGCACCCCTAAGCCCCAGTAAGCTTCAGCAAGCCCTAGCCAGCCCCCGCGCTCGCTCCGTCTGCCACTCGGGTGGGGGGCCCCCCAGTCGACCCATGGCACGGGCGGGGGCATTGTCTTCTTCGTCCCGGGGGGGATTTTTTGGGGGGGGGTGTGTGTGTGTTGGGGGTGCCTTGGGAAGCACTCGCCTGACTTTTTTTTGGGGGGGGGTGGGTGCGCGCCCGCCGCCCCCCGCTCGCGCCACAGTGGGGGGTGGCTTGGGGCTGACGTGGCTTTTTTTTTTGCGCGCGCGCTGACCTTGAGCGCGGCTAGATTGAGGTTTTTTTGGACCCTCGCTTTGCAAGGGGGAGAAATTCTTATTTTCAACACCTATAGTCATGAACAAGCAGAGTGGCGCAGTGGATAGTGCGCTGGGCTCATAACCCAGAGGTCCGAGGATCGAAACCTCGCTCTGTTTCGCTTTTTAGTGCGACGCTGAGTTGGGATTTGAGCGCGCGCAGATGAAAGTCATTTCTAGCTGACGTTCATATTTTTTTATCTTTTTTACATCTGAATTATAGTGGAGAGATAATGGTGATGGGCTCAGGATAGGACGAAGCTTACATCCACATCTAGAAAGTCTTCCAGTTGCGCCAATTGAGCTTGACTCAGATCGTCATCTAACACCGAGATTCTCAGACCGTTGCGGAAATGGGCTGCGTACCACGTGCATTGATTGTTGTCCTGGGCCGATGAGTTGTCGTAATAGATCAGGCAATCTAAAAAAACATTACACTCTTCGCCGTGTTTGCGGGGGGAATAATCCCACACTCGCGCTGGATCGTCTCTCGGTTGCATCAGAACCTGACAAAACTGGCAAACGTCTTTGAAGCCTTGACAGTGTATTTTTTCCCAGCCCAGTTTGAGTCGCTCCTGGGCATGTAGTCGATCGGACGTCCATTGTATGGTTTGTCAGAGTTCCGGCGGTAACTTATCCCAGTAACTGAGCGCCTGTCGATGGCCCAAAACAAAGAAAAAAAACCAAAAACAAAAAAGGAGAGAGTATCATCGCATGCTCGCACACATGCACATGCGCCCAAAAAAAAAAGCCTATAGCGCTAACCTCTCCCGTGTCTCGCTCGTGGCGGAGGGCTCGACGGAGCGGGCGCAAAATCTCTGGAGCGCATCCTGGTGGGTTGGCGTGGTTGTATTTTTTGGGGGGGGGGATCCGGTGGACGAGGGGGGAAAAAAAGAGAAACTGGACGCGCGTGCAGGAGTGGGGGGTGGTCTGATGCCATGGGAGTGACGTCATGCTCTGGCCTCACCCCTCTCTTTTTGGCCCTCAGATTATTCCAGAAAAAACCAGTTCGGTTCTTTTTTTTTCCTCTGATCTATATAGACTTGCGGGATTTTTTTTGTAGAGCGGTTTTTTGGGGGGGGGGGGATGTTGCAAAGTGAAGTGCCTTGGTTCCCGAGATTCATTCGAATTTGCCAATTCTTTTTCCACTTCATGAACGAACTTGATCGCGATGGATTACAGGACATGGATTACGATGTCGTGAAGCGGATCATGCAGTGTGAGGGCAAGCGGGAGGTCTGGACCATTGTCAATGCCTACAGTATTGTGCAAAAGTTATGCAAACGAAATTCGTCGAAAGACGTCCTTTGTTCTCGCGAATTTTCCATGAAAAGTCGTCGAATTTTTGAAACGGTTTTCGTAGGGTTCGAAGCGAAAAATTCACGATCTTTCTCGAAAATTCGAGATAGCGAAGTTAGAAGTAGCGAATTTTCGAGGTAACCCAACGAAGATTCGAGATAGCGAAATTCGAAGCAGCAATTCGCGTGACATGAACGACTGAACAAGCGTACATGTATGTAAATAAACTAAACTCATATCGAAAATAGATTCAATGATCCCACAATTTAATCGGCTATTTCCAATGAAAAAAAAGCAAATGCCTTGCACAATGAAAATAAGTATTTGACATGTTATGTTATGAAACATTACATGTCAAATATCTTTCGCGTGTTTTTAAACCAAGCAGTGCATGTCGTGATCGGGTCCAGAGAATCGTACAAAACTGGCTTCGGACGTCTTACCTTGTAAACTGAATCCTTGCCGTTTTTAAAAGCAATAAGCTTATTTTAAGCATTTTCTGCTTCCATATCGACCGTAAGCATCAACCTCATTTTAAGCCCAGCCATGTGCCATGCAAACATCACGTTTAACCCCAGCCATGTGGCATGTAAACATGTTGACAAAGTTGGAAAAGTTACGAGCCCACAGTTGTTTGGCCTGCGGTATAGATGTTGCGTCGGTAACTATGTCGTGTAGAGGGAAAGTGAAGCGTTCGCGACAAAAGAATACTGAAGCCGGCCCACTGTAGTTTTGTATCTAAGTGAACAAATTTACTTTGTTTTGACTTTGACTAAATATTCACATTCAAAACAGATACCAACAAGATGCGTTTCCAGAGTTCGTATGCAGGAAATATTCTTTGAACGCCTTACTTTGCAAACATAATTGTTGCTTTGTTTAAAAGCTCATGAATCCACATAAATTCAATTTCAGTTTGAAAACTCTTGAATTCAGAAAAATTCCTTCATTCTGTCTCATGATTTAAACGTTTGGGGCTTGCCATGTGACATGTACGCCATGTTGGCAAATTGTTTGCGAGCCCATAGTAACTTGAGCTGTGGCGTTACCAGTTCGCGCGGAGTCTGGGTTACGCAAACATGGCCGTGTCTGCGAGTGGCCCTTGTGTTCAACAAACGTGAGCCAAGAAACCACCAAAGAACAACGGTGTAAGAGCTGCGATGCTTTCAACGTGAAGTAAACAGTATAAGAAACCTTTGAAGTAATACAGGTGAGTCTCGTATAAACCTGTTGTATAAATGGACACGAGTTTGTCGTAAAGCTTACACTGTGAAGTGACATCAGTCAGAATAGAATCGTCGCGGCAAATTCGAACTGGGCAAATTATCGTCCAGAAAATGCGTGGGACTGTTTGAGCAGAGCAAACAAAGAGTGAAATTTCGCTCAAATGTTCTAAGTCATTGATCGAACACTGCGAATTGTCACTCGAAAATTCGAAGTATATTTTCGTTCTGAGCGAATTGTCGTTCGAAAATTCACGTAATTGGAAACAATAGGCATCACGAATTATCGTGACTTTTCGTTGAAAATTCGCTTCCATCGAAAATTCGATATTTTTTCGTCGAAAAGCCAGAAAAGCCGCGAATTTCGGCGAAATACGTTTGCATTACTTTTGCACAATACTGTATAACGACCCAGTCTTTCGAGTGCGCATTGAGGTCTACGACGAGTTGGCTCAGGGATTGGTGCCTGATCGTGCGTAGACCCGAAAGACCTTCCCCCAAAAAGAATTTTTTTTCTTCTCTTCCTCCTTGTAATAAACAGGAAGAAAACAAAACTAGTCCAACCAGGTGTGTGTGTGGTTTTTTTTATTTCTTCCTGTCTCGTTGTTCGCTCAATAGGGTTTCGTAACACTCTTGCCAGTATCTGAGGTTTTGGTAAACCTCGTCGAGCTTCAGTTCCAGGCTCTGTCGGGTTTCGTGACCGGTGGAGCGCTCGCCTTCCTCGCTCTCGGCTTTGGACCCTTGACGGGATGCGCATGGATCTGCGTCTTTTGAGGCTAAATACTCCTGCTTGAGACTGTTGTAAGCGCGACGCCAATGTTCCGCGCGTCGATCGGCCTCCTCTTCTCTTTGCTTGGTTTCTTGCCACAACTTGGCCAGATCGCGCAGGGGATATTTGGGTTTGGGCCGTTCGGGCACAACATCGAGCCCGTGCAGGGGATAGCCCTGCGCATCTCTGGTGTGTAACATGTCTGGGAAGCGCCGGTAATTGGGGTGGAGGAGAATGGGGATGCGCCCGACAGAGGCACGGGTCTTTTATAGGGTTTTTTTTGGTTTTCTATCTTTCGGCCCAAAAAAAAAAAGAAGAGGGGGAACAAACCCTTTTCGCTAAACAGCGTTTTTTACAATTTGAGCCTTTTCTTCGCTTGCATGATCCTCTTGACAATCTTTTCGGTCAGGGTTTTGCTGCCCGGCAACCTGTCGATGGCCTTGATCATGTTGGCGTCGGCTTTCCACTTGTCTTGCAGATTCTTGGCTCGACTGTAATCGATGTCGTGCTGTTTGGCGATCTTGTCCAAACGATTGACGCCGGGATCGCCCCGCTTCAGGCGCTTCTTGAGTTTGGTGCCCAGCCCCATGTATTGGTAGCCGGGCCAGTGAAGTTCGATGTCCGTCTTGGACCACCATTTCTGAAGGTCGAAGCCACGCGCACGTTTTTTGCGTGTCTGGGGCTTGTTGGCTCGAGCCATCGTCTTGCCTAAATTGAGCGTTTTGGGAGTAGTCGCCCTTTTCTTTTTTAACCTCTCGGTCCCCCAAAGGATCCGCAAGCGTGCGGCTTGTTTTTTTTTATATATATCCTTTTTTTTCAGACCACATGGTGAATAAATGGTTTTTTTAATTGATAATAAATAGAGCAACAATCATAACAATAATGCGTTCTTTTTTTTTCCTTTATTCTTGAATCCAACCGCGAGGTTTCTGCCAAACGGGGGGCTTAGAACCTTTCCCCTCTTGGTTGGGGTACATGTCTTTGAGTTGACGCCACAGTCTCTCCAGACGACGATCGTATTCTTCTTCCTTGCTCTTTCGCCTCCTTTCTTCCTCTTTTTTCCCGTACATCAACTGATTCAGTAGACACGGTTCAAGAGTGTTTGGGGTTGTTGCTTCTCGTAAGTCCCTGACGATGGCGGTCGCGATCCGCGAATTATAATCCGCTTTTTTGATGGCCTCGTCGTCACCCCCTTGGAGCGCTTCCTCCATCTCTTGCTTGGCTTTATTCTCGTACTCATCCAGTTGTTTTTCAATGTCGGCACTTTCAGGTCTTCCTTGAAGGTCCTGGCAGTGCCGGGCGGGCGGTCTTGGCCCGGCGGCGGTGGCAGCAGCGGCGGATGGCTTGGTCGGCGGGGGCCGTTTCACGGCCTGGGCGGGTATGTTTTTCAGCTGTCCTTGTAAACGAAAGTAATCGCTGCTATGGGTCCCTGCCCCGGCAGGCTCAAGGGCAGGGCCTGACCTTCGACTTGTTTCATGTCGCCGAGCAGTTTCATCATGCGATCCACGTGACACGCCCTGGTCAGTTGATCGACCAACAATCGCCGTTGCCAAAACTGATCCATGGCGTCGGGGGTGATCTCTCCTCCGCTTTGGTCTGGCTCGCAGGAGGGGGGTTTCGGGATCAAGATCATCTCTTGAGCGTATTTGGCGCTCATAGTTCCAAGGCTCGTAAACCCAGCCTTATGAGGGGAAGGAGACGGCTTCCCAGGGCCAGCAGCAGCGCCCGCCGTTCGTACAGGGGGTCTTGAGGCCACCCAAACGTCGAATCTCTCTTATATGCTTTTTCAAGGGCAGGTTGACCTGGGTCGGTAGGGGCACCACGTCATTGTAATGGTTGCGTATCATGTCGGTCAGGGCGCGTATTTGCTCGTTACTGACCCGATTGATTTCTCGGCGCCAGGTCGCCCCATCCCCGCGTACCAGGTTGAGCAGGAACGGTTGGTGGGCTGACACGCCCCATGCACCGCTTCCCTCCTGCGTCTTTTTCTTGTTCACCAGTCCGCCAATCAGGGCGCCCAGGCCTGCCACGATCAGGAGTGCGCCCTCTCGCCGCCAGCATGCCTTTGTTTCTCAGTTTCCCCTGGAGTGGACCACGTTGACGTTTCAGGTGGCGGAATTGGGTGGCGCGTCTGTGTAGGTGGGCTTTGGATGGAGCCCCTCTTGGGGCACCCCCAAAGCCCTGATTGGCTCGAAGGCTCGCGGCCGAGGAGGCTCTATAATTTCGATTGATGTGCTACGTTCGCCAGGCGTTTGCAGATGGTGCCATGCTTGTGGAAGCGATGGAAAAAAGGAGCAGACCCGCACTTCTTTTTATATCCTCTTTTTTTTCCTTTTAGCGCTGCTGCAGACCGCCCAGTAGAGGTTGCAGCAGCATGGGGGCCAAGGCCATGCCGGCCAGGGCGAGGGGACCTATGCCTCCCTTTTGGGTGGTGGGGTGTCGGGCTTTTTTCCTTTTCCTGGCCAGACCTTGCCCTTTTTGTCGACGCAGTGGGATCCCAAGGTAGCCGGAGGGCAGTAGATGGTTGGGCAGCCCGATCATTTGCAAGTTGCCCGGTAGGATGAACTGTCCGCCACTGCCCCTTTGACTGCCGGTCAAGCCCGGCAATAGTCCGCTGATCACGTTGCTGGCCAGGTCGGTGACGATGGGCGCCAGGGAGAACATGGCCAATTGCTGAGCGAAGGGGCCCAGCCCTCCCTTTTGCTGACCACGACGATGAGCTGGCATGGTGCTGCGCTTCTTCGATCGACACATACGTGGGAGCTCTTCTGTTCCGTCCTTCTGTACACTTTTTTATACCTTTTCTTCAACCCTCGTCCTTCTTCTTAATTGCCGAGGTCAGGAGGGTGCCCAACAGGGCCATGGGGGCCGCGGCGGTAGCACCTCCCAGGGCGGCGGCGGCGCTCAGTTTGCCCGTCAGGGTGGTGGGGGTGAGTTTGAGGCGCACGCTCCACAGAGCTCGATTGACGCTTCGAGCCGCTCGTTCCGTTGTTCTGTTGGCCAGGGCTCTGGAGGCCACTTGTTGTCGTCTTCTTTGAGGATTGGTGGGGTGTAGGGTCCGAATGGCTCTCTGCATCCGACCGAAGCGTGACGGAGGGCGGGCGTAGCGGGCCCGCATCTCTCTCTGCATCTCGGCGATCCGGCTGGGCGGGGGATTGTCTCGCTCAGGCGCCCGGATAGATGCCTCCCCGTTGACGTCTCGGCTGACGTCGCGGCCTCTTCAGGCTGGCTCGCCCGGTGGTGGCCGGACTGGCGTCCTGTACGCGAAGGTCGTATTCGTCGCCCCGTAACACGTAATGGGTGCCGGGCATGCCCGGTCCCCAGGGCGCTTGCAGGGATCTGGGAGGGCGACGGAACGCCGAGCGGCGAAAGGTGGGCAACACGACGGAGTTCATCTCTCTCTCCCAAGCTTCTTTTTACAACACCAACTCCAGCGAAAGGGGCCTTATTTTTATCTTCTTTTAGCCAGCAAGGTGGCGGCTTGCAGGACCGTCACGGGCTCGGCCTCGTCCAGCAGGATGTGGGTGCGGAAACGGATGGTTTCGTCGGTCCTGGGATGGTGGTCGATCACCAGATAGCCAAACGGTCGATGGGTGGCCTGTTGATACACCTGCCAAAAGGCTCGACTGTCTCCCAGCCAGCGATTGCCCAGGGCTTTCACGTACCTGGTGTCGGCGGGGTTCTTGAACAGCACCGTGTAATGGTAGTTGCGGTTCTGGCTGGCTTGTTCTCGTCCTCCCGGATACAGGTTTTGCGACAGCGTGATGGTGAAGAGCTCGAGATGGTGCGTGCCGCGCATCAACAGTTGGGTGATTTGGGGCGATTTAGCACTCTCTTGCATCAGATCGTCCAGGATCAGGAGGCCCGGCCGTTCTTGGTGGGTGGGAAAGAGCCCCGCCACGTCTTCGGGCAGACCTGGCTGAAAGTGCACTCCCAAGGCTCGAAAGTGCTCGAAGATGGGTTGCCAGCTCGAGCCGTAACAGTACACGATTTTTCGGAAGTAACAGGGGCTGCCGTCCTCGCGTCGAAAGTAGGCGGGGGCGTCGCGCACTAGGCGGTACAGCCAGGTGGTTTTGCCGCTCAGGGAGGGTCCCACGATCTGCATGTTGCCCGGCACCCGAAACCGCGGATCGTACGTGGCAGTCGTGGTAGTCGTGGTAGTCATGACATGAAGCACACACACACACACCGTGGTCAAATGTTCCAAGTGGTTTTTTATTATTTTTTTTATATAGCTTTTTTTTTGACAAAGGCGCATAACAACGATGGCGGTGGCGTTGGATGCAAATCTGACTACGGCCACGCGCATCAAACAAATGACCGCCGGCATGCTGCTCCGACATCAGGGAGGGAAACAGGTCGTGCATGCGCTGAACCACAGCCGTGTCGTTGTAGAGCAGGTTGCTGGGTGAAAAATAGTGCACGATCTTGGCCAGGGGGGTGCCGCGGCATCGATGATAGAGATAGTACAGGACGTGATCTCCACAGACGTCGCTGGTCCACTGCTGAATGGGGTGCGGGGCTTGCTCGAAACCCTCGAAGCATTGCCAACGGCTCCGGAACCGCTGGGGTGGGATGGCGTAGCTGTCGAAGAAATCGCCTTGACCCGGCGCGCTCCAGAAGAGGCCCACCCAATGTTGGCCCGGCAGGTCGATGGGATCAGTGTTGGCGATGGCGCATCGCGGGTAGGGCGCCTGGCAGGGCACCTGGTCGGCTCCGTACACGTCCAGAAGATATCGGCGGATGAAGGGATCGTCTTGACAGGCTCTTCGCAGGGACGCTGTGTCGTGCATGTCTGGAATCCCTTGCTTACACGTCTCCCAAGGGAAGGGGTCCTTGCACCGTCCCCCGATTGTCCACTTGGATCAGACTCTCGTCCGTATTATAGAAGAACAGGGCTTGGAGAGTGGGATTGCCGCTTTGGAAGGTCAGTCGGATGTTGACCAGCATCCGTAGCAGGGGTGTGCTGGATTCTCCTCCGTCTTGCACGGCTGTCAGATCGAAGGGGACCATGAAGTAGCCCTGGTCAAAGAAGTCGGGACTCAGCAGGTAGGCGTCTCGTTTGCGTTTGCCCGAGGCATTGAGCAGCAAGTCGTAGACCTCGTACTTGTCCTTCAGGGACAGGCTGGCTTTGGGCACGGGGACATCGTTGGCCGTGCATTCTACCTGGATGCCTTTCTGGGAGGTGAAGTTGAAGGGGTTGGAGCCAAAGTGACCTTGGTAGCGCGCGTCATCCACCAGCACCAGCCAAAACAAGCGGGGAGAGCGGCCTCGGAAGACGTCGTTGATGTCGATTTGGGTTTGATTGGCTGTCAGCTGGTAATTGTCGCAGCGCATGCGGCGGAAGGGGAAGGTCATGGGATTGGCCACGCTGGTCTTTTCCACTTGTTCTTCCATGTACTGCAGAATGTCCTTGACCGGCACGCGGTAAAACACCCGCACGAAGGACTTGTCGACCATCACTTCAAAGGACACATTGTCAGCTGATGTGGCTGCATACCCGTCCCGTCGCCTTTGTACTTCCTGGCCATGAGGGCAAACTCGGGGCTGTTGAACTCGATGTCGAATTCCACCTTGGTGTTGGGGGGCACGTTCTGGTCGATCTGGGTGAAATTGCAGGGCAGGGGGCTGACGTTGAATTCGTATTCTCCCGTTTTATTCACCAGGGCTTTCTGGCGCCGGATGCCGTTCTTGTTGTATTCGGCGGCCTTGGTTTCATCCGCTCCCCAATCGTCCATCTGACCGGGCACATCTCGGTACCAACCTTGACGTTTCAATTTGCCCAGTTCGTCCCACGGGTCGGACTCCAGCAGGGTGCGAAAGTATTCTCGATAGGCCAGGTTCACGCCCGAGGCCGACTCGGTCTCGGCGTTGTTGACCTTGCAGCGCACTTGCCGGATGCAGCTGTAGCCGAAATTATTGACGGGCCCCACGATGAACTGGCTGGTATCGGCGTGATAGATGGGGGCCTTGACGGAGCCCACCTTGAACTTCACCCGCAAATGCAGTTCCATTTCGCGCGGGCAAAAGGGGAACGGCCGATCGTCGATGCGGAACTGCAACGGTGGGACTGCCGGCGCCCAGTTGCTTCATTGCTTCTTCTCCGCCCACCTTGTTTCCCAGCTTGTCCAAGGTGTCGCCCACCAACGGCGATATGAACTCCATGGCTTTCTTCTGGGCCAAATCCGACTGGATGGCTTTGCCGGCTCCCATCCTGGCCGCTTGGTAGCCGGCCTTTCCCAACCCCTTGAGCACCTCCCAGCCCAGGGCGTCGAAACCCAACCCGCCTTCTTGGCTCTTTCGGTGCCGCCTCTTCTTCTTTCTTGCCGGTTCCTCCTCGCCCTCTTGATGACAGAAGGACTGGCGAAAGCGTTTGGCCGCCTTGCAGGCCATCTCTTTGCCCAGGGAGCTGGCGCCCTGGCCCGCCAGGGCCCACAGGGGCGACCAACCCCCCTCTTGATAGGGCGTGGTGCCTTGCTGGTAGAGGGTCCCTCCTCCCACTTGCACCCATTGAGGGGGAGTGACTGGCTTCTTATCGCGGCGCATGTTACGGAATCCGTCGCTGGCGAAAATACAGGGTCGCTGTCACCGTGCCGCCCTGAAATGGAATGGCTCGACCCAGGTTGTCCCTTATATCGATTTCGATGTCACGAAACTGGTATTGACTGAGTCGGTAAAACATCAGGTGGGGGATGAAGACGTCTTCCACCGTCTGCTTGTTGGTATTGACGCCGTGGGTCAGGATGATTTTGGCCATTTGCGAACCCACGTACACCGGCTCGCTGATGTTGCAGTGCACGTACAGGTTCTGGAAGGAGTACTTGGAGATGGTGCTCCACACGCTGGCTTGACTGTGTTTGGCCATGGTGTGACTGCGGGTGATCTCGATCTCGGTGGGTTTACCCTCTCCATCGCGACGGGTGATCTCCACCACCGGATGGCGAGCGTCCGAGCGATAGTAGAAGGGCACCGTCCAGGTGTCAAAGTCCAGGTAGCCCAACACGCGACCCAGCCAGGCCGGCAGATAGACGGAGAATTCGGCGCTGGGAAAGGTCCACTTGTAAAAGCCTCGCTCGTCCAAGACCACCGTCAATCCTCGGACGTCGTCTTCGTTAGGCGCGTTCGCCTCCATGAGCTGCAACCAGCCCTCCACCACGTCCTGCACCGTGACGTAGGTGCCCGCCCGCAGAAACACGCGCACGTCCGGGTTCTGGCGGCTGTAGTGGAGGCGCAGACCCACCTTGTTGGGTCAGCACGTTGCGCCAGGTGTGCGGCAACAGCAGCTGGAACATCCCCACTTCCCAAGTGCCGTCCAGGGACCACATCTCCGGCAGGCGAATTCGAAAATGGGCGGGCTTGTTCTCGGGAAACAGCTCGAGCTGCGCGTTGCTTTCCAGCGTCACGCGTCGGCCGCCCTGCAAACGCATACTCGGACGGCTCGGACCTTTGTGAAAGTACAGCAAGAGGCCCACCAGGCCCGTGTAGAATGGAACGCCCATATCCTCGCTGTTCCTTAAGTGCACTCGGAGCTGGTTCAGGTGCCGCGTGGGGGCCGCCAGGGGTCGGAAATCCAAGTGCGTGGGATGATATTCGCAGGTCTGACCGTACTGTTGAGGCTGGAAGGGCACCACCGCCAAGGTGTGCCGCTGTTCCTTGCCCGACATGCTCATGGCCACCACGTCCACTTCCACAAAACACTTGCTGAAATCCACGTTGGACAGACTCGCCCAGTCCTTGATGGGCGTGTCGAGAGCGGGTAAAACCACGTGGCCCTCATTGTGGAGAAGGTGGGTGCCCATGATCTTTTCCACTCCGTGCTCAAAGCGTATGTAACCATCCTGTCGCGTCTGCAGCAACCATCGATTCGGTTCAAAAGCCACCACGAAAGCGGGGAAGGTCTTTAGAGCGTAGGGTAACAACGTGGATAGCTGTCCTGGTGTTTCTTGACGCCAGGCCCCCATATCCAAGAGGACGCGTTCGTTCAACATGTAAAAGAGTCAATCGGCACGAACGTCCAATTTAAGCCTGACGCCACCCAATTGAAAATCTGCGTCGGAGATGCCCACGTGCTGACGGTCCAGTCGATGCACCACGAAGCGAGCCTGCGTGTTGTTCCCCTATCCACCCAAACGTCATTGTGGGTCACGATGCGGGTTTGACTGTCGTCACCGTATTCGAGGAAGCCCATAAACAGGGCCAACGATTCGCCCAGGTCGTAGACCGCCTCGGCCCACATGTTGATGGCGTAATAGCGCGCGGGTTGGCTGGGACTGGCGGTGAGGGTCCAAATGTACTTGACATGATCGGCACCCATCAGCATGGTGGTGGCGTCGTTGATGTAGGTCTTGATCTCTAATAGGTAGACGGCAAGGTCTGGTGATTGGCCAACCACCCATCCACCAGATCGCGGCGAAAATAATCCAGTTTGGGTCGGTGGGAAGTCTTGGTAGTAAGAGCTGGGTGGGTCCTCGTGCAATTGGCCGTAATGGTGGGTTCCGCCCGACAAGGTGGGCATGACATACAGACCCAGCTGTTGAATGAGGTCTTGCAACACCTGACCGACGTGGGTGTATCGTTTATGGCGAGACAGTTGCAATCGAGTGCTCGACTATGTCGCAGGCTGGGCACTTGAAGAATTCCCATTTCACAATGGTAATCGGTGGGCAATTTCAACACGGCATTGCTGAAGGAGTGCGTGTAGTACATGCTGAACAGGGCCACCTGCCAGTCGGGCGATAGGGACAAGGGAATCTCCAACTCCTGTCTAAAAGCCGAGCGCACGGTGGTCACGCCGGGCTCCAAGGGATGGGTCCCCTGATCGCCACTGTTCAGGTACACGACGAAATCGTCGTCGGCTTCCCAGGGTTTACTCATACTGCTTCAAGTCTCGGACGGCTATCCAGGTCTGGTAATCCGGGGCCACGCCCTGCCAATTCACCAACACTTGGCGTCTCGGCCCGCACCCTTTGTATTTAAGCCTTTGGGCCACGCGCCAACGGTTGGGCAGGCCCTTCACCTTTGCAGTTGAGGCTCGTAAAAACGACCCTTGACTCGCCGGCCCAGCCAATCTTCCAACTGATAGTAATTGACTCCATCGTACAGCGAGCGAGCCCGGTCCGTCACCGTGTAGACGCCCCGCGACCACACGCCCTTTGAATCCAAAGGCCCCTCGCCTCTTGTCCTTTCCCAGCAACTTGGACGTTCTCACGAAATCGCCCGGTCGAAAGCTGTAAGGGCCGGAGGGTACGGTGGGCTTGAACAACCGTCGCCAGACCACTCGGTCGTTGTGCCAGTTGACGTCGGCCGGTGCCATGTTGATGCTGGAATGAACGCGCTGGTTGAGCGGGTCAACAGCTCGGGTAAGGCGTCCAGGTACTTCAGGGTGTTGTGGGTGGTCATGTACTTGTACGTGAGTTCCTTGAGCGTGTGATTAAACCGTTCGACCACGGCGGCCTTGGGTTCGCCGCGGGTGGAATAGTGGTGGATGCCATACTGGTCCAGCAACCGTTTGACGTGTTGGTTGTAAAACTCTTTACCCTGATCGGTCTGCAACTTGACGGGTCGGCGTTGTGCCAGTTTGTTTTCCAGCAAATGAAGCAGGGCGTCGCGCACGGCCGTGCCGCGTTTACTCTCCAAGCCCACCACCCAGGCATACTTGCTCAAGATGTCGATCACGGTGAGCAGGTAGCGCGTGCAACGATTGTTTTGGACCAGTTTCGGGTCCTGCATTTCCACCAGATCGGCTTGCCAGGTATGATCGACGGAAGGGCCCAGCACCGTCTTGCTGCGCGGAAAGCATTGACGCTGTGGTCGTTGTAGGGTGAAGGTGGGTTCACCGCGCAAATAGGTCTGAGCGGTGGCTCGAGGCATGCCCAATGTTCTGGGGGCACCCAACAGCTCTTGGACATTGCCGCTCAAGGCGTAAGGACTGTCTTCGTCCAAAAACAGCCCGTCTAAGGTACTATTCTTCTTCATGATATCAGGGCGAGGAAAAAAAAACAACACACGACTACTTCAAAAAAGGTCTATTACACTCTATTTATTAGTTTTTTTTTCTTTGCTCCACAACAGCATTACAAAACATCGTCATTGGACGCACGAGGGCTGAGCAGCCTCCTTCAAGGGAGCGTGTGACGCACTCGAAACGGGCGGACGGGAACATTCGTCAGCAAAACACATGCCTTCCACGGCCACGTATCGAAAACGACGATGATAGCTTTGCGTGCATTTGTCTGATATGGCTGGAGAGATATCGGTGATGGTGTCGTCGAAGGTCTGCATCTTGATCAGAAAACTGTCTTCCTCGAATGGAATGCCCCGTGTGTAGGTTCGGAGCTCGGTCAAGATCTTGGCGTAGGTGGTGTAGGCAAATTGGCACCTGTCCACCTTGATGGGAAATTTCTTGAAATCGTTCCATCCCTTGAGCACGGTTTCCCCGGCGGCCAGGCAAGTCACCACGATGCTATTCTCGCAGATGGAACCGGCAATCATGCCCGCCACCACCACCAGTAAGGCCGCCCCGTTGAGCAGCGCCTGGCAAAGCTTAAAGAGACGGTACATGCGACTGTAACACCACCATTGGCGATGGTAGAAAGCATAGAGTGAATCCAAAGTGAGCAACGTGTCGGGTTTCAGTGGTGGGGCGCCAGGTTTGAAAGACGATCCCTCGAAGAGCGACACGGCTTCCGGGCACATGGCGGGGGCTTCCTTCTCCTCCTTCCTTCTTTACATGTCGATTTCCTTATCTAGTGTCTGCGGGGGTTGTGTGAGGAAGACTCGTTCGTAGCTCTGTTCCTCTTCCAAAGGATTAGAGAACGCTGCTTGGGCGGGCATCTTCTTACGTCCTCGTTTACCGGAAGGGGTGAGCGACGAAGCCACTCGCTTGCTCGCTTTCTTTTCTTTTTTGCCCTTAGCTAGTAGCAATGGGCTAGAGAGCTCTTCAGTCGATGCTAATCCCACTTTTTGTCGGAAAAAGGACAACTCGTTCCTGGCTTGTTGCACCTTCACCACCGCTTTGGATAAAGCGCCGATGCAACTGAGCAAGTGGAGCTTGGTTTTCACGTATAATTGCGGCGAGCGCTCGGTAGCGTGACACACCAAGGTATTGGTCAGTCGAGTGGTGCTGTGGCTCAACTGGTTCAAGGACTGGTCAAATTTCTGCTCTTGCTCCTCAATGTCCATGCTGTCTCTCCTCAAGACGCTGTCTCCAAAAATGAAGAAAACAGCTACGCAAGGCAGCCCTTTTTATACTTTTTTCTGGGGCAGGGAAACCGGCACCACAGGTGTGTTTTATAAAAAAAACCACAAAAGGGATCCCAAATGGATGAGAACAACCGATTTCATGTCCTATAAAATATGGAGTGAAAGTGAAAGAAAGGATGTGAGGTCCGGAGAGATGGAATTATCGTCCCGGGCGCGGGAACCAATTCTAATAATACGCACTCGTCTCGACTTTTGACCTCACTTTTTTTGAAGCTTCGAAGCCACACAAAAAAAACGCACCTTTTTTTCGGCAACCTTCTTTATTTCTACACAAAGTCGTACAATGGATCCATGTCAATGTACATGCCTCCATTTCTAGGTACTAGCAATCGAGAGCGCGTACTGGAAAAAACAATGAACACAGTCTCTCTCACAATCTCTCGGTGTCCGCCCCCGTGCTGTTCAGGAACACGCCAAACGAAGACTCCTCTCGCTGCTGGCCCTGCTTCTTCCATTCCCGCCAACCGGCCTCAAAACTAGGCCCAAATCTCGCCATGTCGACCGACCGCCCCTCCAGCTCCGACAGGTGTTTGAACAGGTGCCGAGACAAATTGTTGCGGTACTCGTTCATGTCACTGACCAGCGCCCGCTCTTCTTCCCAAAGAACGATCTTCATCACCACAAGAATCACCTCTTTGACCGGATCCTGCCCATTGATGAGCTCGCCAACGTTCACCTCTTGAACTAAATCCTCCGACTTCTGGACTTCCGAACTCTTCTTGCTCGCCATCTTCAAGTTTTTTTAAAACCTCAATCTAGCCGCACTCAAGGTCAGCGCGCGCGCGGAAAAAAAAGCCACGTCAGCCCCAAGCCACCCCCCACTCTGGCGGGGGGCTCGGCCGCGAAAAAAAAAAAGCCACCCCCCACTCTGGCGCGAGCAGGGGGCGGGCGCACGTGCGCCCACCCCCCCCCCCCCCCAAAAAAAAAGTCAGGCGAGTGCTTCCCAAGGCGCCCCCAACACACACACACCCCCCAAAAAAAATCCCCCCCGGGACGAAGAAGACAATGCCCCCGCCCGTCCCATGGGTCGACTGGGGGGGCCCCCCACCCGAGTGGCAGACGGAGCGAGCGCGGGGGCTGGCTAGGGCTTGCTGAGGCTTACTGGGGCTTAGGGGTGCGGCAGGGTTCTTGGTGCGAGCTAGGGTTTTCGGGCTAGGGTGAGGCTTGCTGGCGCTTGCTGGGGCTTGCTGGGTGTGCGGCAGGGTACTTGGCGCGAGCTAGGGCTAGGCGCGCGCACGAGCTAGGGTTCACCTCACGGAGGGGTGCCAAACCAAGGGGTTCAAGGGGACGCTTTTAGGGTTCGGGTGGCGTTTTTTCAGGGTGGGTTAGGGGGGCTAGGGTTTACCTCACTGTGGGGTAAAATGGGGTTAAAAGGGCCTATGACGTCATGTTCTCTCGAAGTTTTATTGGCGGCCATCTTGGATTAGGGGACCAGGAGGATAAATCAGAACAGTCTAGACTACTTACAACTTTAGATTTTATTTTAAAATATTTTTCGTTTACTTTTCAGTCTGTTCAAGCCCCAAATGGCATGATAGCCCATATGTTTGGTCCCATAGAAGGTCGCCGACACGATGCCTTCATGCTTGGGGTGAGTGGCCTGTCAGCTAAACTGCGGCAATTTGTTCAACCCAATGGCGAGCCATACGTTATTTATGGGGATCCCGCCTATGGCATTACACAGAACATTATTTCTCCATTCCGTCAAGCACACCTTACAGACGCTGAGCAGGAATTTAATACAAATATGAGCAAAGTTCGGAATGTGTTGAATGGGGTTTTGGCAAAATCTGCCAAAATTTTGCCTATTTAGACTTTAAAAAGAACTTTAAGATCCTTTTACAGCCTGTGGGTAAATATTATTTAGTTGTATGTATTCTTATCAATTGTCACACCTGCTTATATGGGTCACAGACAACCACTTATTTTAATTTAGAGCCGCCATCCCTAGAAACCTATCTATCCAACCAGTAAGGTTAAGTCTGCATTCGAGCCAAGTGGCCCATCAGGCCAGAGCTTATCCCGGTTTCTGTAGCATGAAGCGACTAGGAGTATTTCTACTCCCCCCTGGATGGGATGCTAGTCCATCGCAGGGTTACCCCCAGCATTAAATTCGCTGGAACCCATTTATACACCTGGGTGGAGAAAGGCACTGTGAGAGTTAAGTGTCTTGCCCAAGAACACAACACAATGTCCCCGGCCAGGGCTCGAACCCGGACCACTCACTCCAGAGTCGAGCGCACTAACCATGAGGCCACCGCGCCTCCCATCCAACTTACCAGTGACCACGTTTATTTGGTCTTTCTAGCTATAATTATTTTATTTATGTAACTAGCAACAGAAGTGAAATGAAACAAGAACATGAATCTTTTATTTTCTTTTGCAATTGCTCCTGTGAACACAAATTATGTTTAAAGGGTGTCAATAAAGTAAAACAAAAGCATAAATATGAAGCACAAGAAAGAGCTTATGTTGTCAATGCTTCAAGAGCTAATAAAAGAAAATGATTTATTTTTTCAGTTGTTCTCGAAGCATGGCAAACAAAAGCTTCCTTTCTTCAGCTTCATCGTTGTACTTTTGTTTCTGAAGATCCAGCTCCATCTTCCTCATTTCCAGCTCTTTTTCTTTCAGTTTTGCCTTCTCTTTATACTTTTCTGACAGCATTTGAATTGCTGACTTTCTGCTAGACCTAGCAACTTTCCTTTTAGTTCCTGTAGAAATAAATTACCAAAGAAAGAAAAAAAGTGTTGTATTTATTTATATAAAAGAGCAACCAAAGGATCAAGCCCTTATCTTCCCCCAGGGGTGGGGAAGGGATACAAAATCACTCTGGCATGAAGGGTAAATATAATCAATGTGGCAGAAAACTGTCACTGAGCAACAACGTTAAAGTGTCTATACCGCCAAAAAGTTATTTTAGGTTTTCATCATCTCTATAACATCTAAAAATGTCTTCAAACCCAAAAAAGTGAATTCCGATGCTTTTTGCTATAAAATCAAGCTTTAAATTTTTCGCCTTGGCCACGCCCAATGAAGATGACCGCGTAATGTTAGATTGGTGACGAATGACGTCACTTCAGGAATATCTCGAAGCTTTATGCTTTTATTTTGCTTGCTTGACGACCGCATTGCTTCGCAGACTTCAATTTGTTTGTTTTTTGGCGAGAAAAACTCCTCACCACTACTGAAACAACAATTACCTAAACTAGAAGGATCTCGTGATTCCTGACTTGACGTCACGACCCATTCAGAAACCCAGACTCTTTTCTGCACTGACTCACGGTCAACTTCATTGGGCGTGGCTGAAGTGGGAACTTTAAGGCGATATCTTAAGGCGTTAAAATCTCAGAATCCAATTTTTTTTCTTAGAATACCTTTTTACACAGTATAGAGTTACCATAACTATAAAAACCCTGTTGGCGGTATAGACACTTTAAAATTATGGATCTATTGAGCCCCCTAGATGAGCAGTCAAGCTCTTGGGGCAAACTCTCAAAAATGTTTACATAAAAAAAATTGTATATATGGATTCATCAAACAAACATTTTGTCCATTATGTAAAACACCACTCCCCTTTCATGGCCCCCAGTAAAAGAGAAATTCAATTAATTCATATATTTATGGCAACCAATCAGTCTGAGAAGTTAGAATAATAGTTTGTTAGATTTCACAAATGTTACCTTTTGAAGGAGTTTCCTCATCTGAGTCCCCGCTACTAGACATATCACATGTGGCACCACCTGAGGTGGCAGCATCACTACGGCGCTCTAAAAAGAAAGTAATTTGTTATTCAGCATTTCATGGGTTTTATTCAAACTTAAAACTACAGACTGTCAAGTCAAAAATTAGGCAGCTAAATTATGTGGCGCTAAATCACAACACATCATGAACCACCATGTAAAACAGGAGCTTTCAGAAAATTCAATTGTGTAAAAACTGTGCAAAACAGAAAAACAATACAAAATGAATTAGTCCTTAAGGATCTCATCACCATAACCTATGCTTGTTTGGACAAAATAACATTGAACTGAATATTAACTTGCTAGTCTTTCCACTGCTGCCTGCCGCATCTCCTCCCCTTTCCTTTTATCTGCCTGCTCCCTTTTCTTTCTTGATTCCTGTTCTATCTTTCGCATGTCTATCATATCTCTTCTATATACTAAGATATCCTCACATAACTGCTGTATCTCTGTGAATTCTTCCTCTGTGCCTGATCTTCAAAATCATAAAAATAATAATAGTAATATTTAGTAATAGTAATAGTAATAATAATATTTTTTTTGGACAAAATAATAATAATAATAACACAATGACTATAGTCATGTTGTACATGCAGCATATTTGATTAATGCAGTCAGAATGTTTTGAAGTAGATGACTGTTCCCTAGGCGTAGCCAGCTGCAAAGTCGGACAAAGTTCTGTTACTAAGTATTTATTTATTTATTTATTTATTGTGATCTAATGGAAAGTAGCCAGTTGTGGAACCTTAGCTGAACTCTGGCAGTAGCCAGCTTGTTCTGACATCACTATTTGATGACATCACTGTTTGATATGCCTGCACTTGTATCGAAGATCTTCCAAATCCCACTACAAACCAGGTATCACAAATCCAAAGTAAAGAACAGAATTAAAAATCTTGACATAAATGCTAAGTCAGTGTGATATAAAAATTAAATGAGGCAGGAGCTAGCCTAAGCAGGAAAATTGTAAATTGTAAAATAATTATAATAAAGGATTGGATTTGCCTTTAATCAAGTTAAATGTTAGCGTGAAGACATGTAAGCCAGAGTCAAAATTTCAATTTGGTTTTATACTACATGGCACTATCAAATTATAAGCAAATCTGAAGGCCATAAATCATGTTTTAGATGAAAATTTATTTTCTTGATATTTTGATAGACTACATATTTTACCATTTAAGCATCAAAAGAGCAAGATTATTAAAAAGGAAAGCAATATGAGAAGCAAACACATGGACTTGTTGTATATTTCTAATTGTGACTAATAAAAACAGAGGGTTGAACATTTTACTCAGTTGTGAGACAGTATAACTGACAACCAACATCAAACTTACCTCTTTAAACCTTTGATGTCTTCTTCTTTGTATTTGGTTAAAATCCGATCCATTTTTTCACGGCAGCCTCTTCCCTTAAGCTCAACAGTATATGAATCCGTAGAAAATGCTTTGCCGAGTCTTCTAGCTACCGCTTCCCACTTGTCAGGTTTCTCGGGGTTGTGTTGAGCTACTTCCTTGGCAAGAGCCAACTCGTGTCGAGCCTCTGGCCAAGAAAATGGAGCCATTCTTGGTTTATTTTTCCATTTAGAAATAGAAGAAATATCAATCAGTGAAAATAAAAGAAATACACGGGAACACTGGGTTATCTAGCAGCAAAGAGTTATAAACTCTTGCATTAGTTATCTTTGCAAATTCACGGCCGCCATTTTGAATCAGCAGCCATGAATGGCACCTGTTTTCAAGATGCAATAGGATTTATCAAATTTAGCATTTCGCCCATATTTCTGCCTCTGTTAATGGATAAAGACTTGCTCCATAAGATTTTTGTATCATTACGTGGAATAAAACAAGAATTATATGCTAAAAGCTTTCAGGTAAATGACATACGTGAAAACCTACCTGCTGATGTTGAAAACACATGTTGTAAACTTCAAACGTGACGTGAAAGACTTGTCACGTGACCTCCAGTGGTTAGAGGTTCGCGGTAAACTCGAATCTAAAGCTCTCTAATAGCGTGGCTTTTGCAGTAAGCCAAAGTAAAGAGCTCTCTCAATGATTCTGCATTCTGTAAATGCTTGACTGGAAATGTTATAGACTTTGCACAGGCACTAACAACATAAAAACAAACAAAGTGCCCTGGCTTATTCTTTAAACAGTCATGGTCAAAATAAACTGGTATTTTCAACCTTTTTCCTGAAATTGGCTTATGCTGTGATTCAGTCAGGCAGCCCATAATCCCTGGTACACTGAGACTAGGACTGAAGAACCAAGCTTTCATCTTGATTCATAACCTCAATGTAGTCTGTGTTCCCTTCTTCCTCATTGTAGTTGCATGCAATGGATGCCAGATGAAGTTCACACATAGCTTATAGACAACTGGTAAGATGGTGTTGAGGGTACCACTTCCTTCATGTGCTATAAATTGCATCCATGCTCACTTTTCAGAGCCTTACCGGCTTGAGGAAGATATGACATTTACTGGTTTTCAGTACGCAGATGGCAGCATTCATTTGCATCCAATTCTTGCTGTTGCAGCCTTTTCTTGTATTCTTAATTTGCATACCCCAACCTTCATAAGAAGACATATCCCATACTGTTTTATCTGGGTTAACTTTGTACTTGTTTCTAGACCTTTTGAGTGTAATCACATTTAAATTTGTCCCAGGAGGTATAGGGTTACCCTATCTGTGACATTTTGCTTCTAAACCCAGGCCATCTTTTGTCTTACAGTTAGGGTTACCCTGCTTGCTAAGGTAACCCTCCCTTCTTGTAAACAGGTTGTTAAAGCTGTTTTCATCTGCAGTATGTGTATGTTTATCAGTTCTTCTGTGTTCCTTACCAAAAAAACTTGGGCTTGGACAACTAAGGTAGGAATACTTGTATGTTATTTTTTATTACATGTGATGATACTTCTGTTTTTTTAATTTCTTGGTTTACTTTACAAGTTTATTATTTTTGCACTATTTACAAATAATTATTTCTACATAAAAGTGCACCTAACCCCCAATTTTTTTTCTCGCTAAAATAAAACTACTTTTTATTTGAAATACTTCTGCGAAAAAATTATTTGATTTGGATGAATCCTCGCTTTTCTGTGCCCCTACGAAATCTCAAAAATAGCTCCAAAACACCGCCATTTTGTTGCACGACCAAGTCTGAGGGGAATGGGTCCAGCAGCTATTGTAACATCTACCCAAGAAGACTGAATATCTCCCGTTCTCTCATTTCTTTGAGGATGATGCAAAACATATTCGAAAAGTGCACAGAAGCACCTTTCAGAGGTGCTATCAGCTGTTGCAGCAATATCCCAGATTTAAAGAAAGATATACTGTACAATTGAATGGCGATGATCGGTCAACAGTACAATAAAAACATAAATGATGGTTGATTTTGTCGAGTTATAAAACAACCGAACTAACTCTAACAGTGAGAACCCTTGAAGAACTCTTAGCGGAATTTGTTCCATGGACTTTCAAACGCTATTTTCAAAATGTTCTGCTGAAAGCCAACCAGCAATTTGTATGGATACTAACGACAATCCTATATCTTCCAATCCCACAGTATTTATAACATATCCAGCAAAGTTGTGTGATACAAAGCATTACGACCCAGCGATATAAGCTTATTGATATGTAAATAAGTTGCAACTATACGCTGCCAACCAACACTTACTTCTCTTTCGATTCACATAAAAGTCTAAGACTAATCCTTTAAAGTTACATGATAACAAAATTGTTAGACTCACAGAGTTCTTGAAACGTTTGGAAGACAGCAATTCAACAAAAATTCTGTGCAATAGCGTCCAAAATATGACCGCGTAATATCTGCAGACCGCTTAGGGAACACATCCTGTTCGCTTATCCGACAAATTTCTCTGCAAGCGTTGAGAAAAAATTACATCGTTCATTTGGAGTTATGACTTAAAACGTGTAACGATTTGAAATCAGTAATTGTATGAAATGTTTCCCTCCACCTTGCTTCCCGCAGCTTCAAAAATAAAGGTCCAAACAATTCTATGATTTTCAATCACCGGATCAAAGCCAGTATTTTGGAGGTCATCATGTCTTGAAAACTGCAGCACGTACGTAGCTCTTATATATAAACATGAAGCATTCCAGAAAGTTAAAACAAACTGGATTTAATAGAACAACCATACCTTGACAAAAATACATTCTCGCTAAGTACAACTGCAAACGGGCTTTAAAGATTCATGGGAACCTTGTGTTTAGGTAATGGATTTACCATCCAAAGCAGTCCTCGAGTTTTCTTTTCTGCTTTTTGTTTTCCTGCTCCTTCACTTCGTATCGAGCTTTCCATCCCTAATATACAAGCAGCTTCTCCGCAAAGAGGTCTTCCCTGTCGTCGCTTGAAATATTGCAAAGTGCTCTCAAAGCTTTCAGGACTCCAAGCAGTGATTTCACAACTGTCGAACGTGCTCGAAAGTTTATTTTGGAGTCTTTTGAATCGAAAATTAACTCTGACTCCAGTGATGAAAAAGAAATGATCCTTAAACAAAACTCGGACGTTTTAGTCCCAAAATATATTGGAAAGATTTATTTTGCTTTCCATTTTCTCAAGCAAATACACAGAGCAGACTGAGGCGCCATTGTGTTTGGTTCCTGGGTAGACGTCATCAGCAACCACCACCCCAGACTCCCTAAATCTCGGTCGTGCAATACTTCAAGCGAGACTTTGAGAGGGCATAGAAAATTGAGGATTCAAGCAAATTCAAAAATTTTCGCGCCTAAATACTTTGAATAACAAGTAGATTCGATTTAGCGAAAAACATTTGGAGGTTAGGTACACTTTAAAGTACATTACAAGGAAGAGACATTAACAAACTAAATTACACAAGTAGTGAAAAGCAGAATGTGTGCAGTGACCAAAGTAGCTTAAGCTTTCAAGTTGGTCACTGCCACAGACAGTTAATTGGCATGAACATGTACATTACAGGCATTTACAGGAACAACCTTTAGAAAGTTGAGTACAAGTAAATATATGATACATACATAATAGAATACATAAATTAATAGTACTTAATACTAATAACAAAAGCAGGCTATCGGCAGACTACACGTAAGAAACATATTGGGTATTTAAAAGATACATTTTGTAGGGCTTATAGAAACAGTTATAAGTGTTTATTGATAATCACTTTCACTCTTTGTGTACATTCAATGCCCATGTATGGTAGATTGCAAGCCTTCCCTGGCTTGTACTATGATGAAGGGGGGAGGGTGTTTTCAAATGGTTGACTAAATCACATTGAAAGAAGTATTAAACCTAGTTCACACGACTACAATCATGGACAAAAGTCTTGGGACAAATTTGCACTTTTTCACATTTAATATAGAGTCACTCGTGAATTCAACCACACTTCCTCAGCCCCTCCCCCAACCTACAATTTTGGACATGTGTCAAAGCAATTTCTTCACACTTTCAACATTGTAGTGGGTGGGGAGGGTGTCAGAAAGGAATTTTTTAAAGGATAGTGCTTTTTCAAACTCCATTTTAAAAACATGGATAATTTATGCAATGAATGGACAATTTGTGCAGTCACTATAATCTCTGGCTGACCTTGAGCATTCTGACAATGAAGAAGTTTCAGCATTAATTCTCCAACTTGACAAGTCCCTCAATGCTGCTTTGAAGGCCACTAAGAGAAAATCAGGGCTGCCAAACAGAGAGCCTTGAAACACCCGTTTAAATTAACTGGGACTCATTCAATATAATTGGGACTAATTGGTGTTAGCTGTTATTGACTGTTATCCGCCATTAGAGCCAATCAGGGTCAAGCTTATCTTGGGTCAGGAACTGGGCTAATATTATCAGCTAACAAATCCATTAGAACCAATAGTAAGCTTGCTACTGAATAACAGTCTATAACAACTTGAGTTTCAACAGATAATATTAGCCATTCTAGCCAATCAAGCTTCTGTAAGAAAACCTTGTGAGCATATTTGAAGTTAGAAACCGGCACTGATTTGATGATGTGTTATCTAAATTATAAATTCCAATTTCACATCACATCAAATACCAAAACAGAACTTACAACATGCAAAATAATTTCTTTCTTTTTTTTCTGCTTTAATGGAACATATGTAAGCCTCTTATTTGTGACCCTCCATGGGAAAACGTACACTAACGATCTTCCGTTAAACGGGCTAAAACGTTAGCTATCCGTTAGTCATCCATTAGAATCATTTAATAAAACCGTCAGTAGCGTTAGTCAATCCGTTAGCAGGTGACCCTTGCCCGTTAGAGCATTAGTCATATCTGTTAGTAGCGTTTGTCAATCCGTTAGCAGGTGACCGTTGCCCGTTAGAGCATTAGTCATGTCCGTTAGTAGCGTTTGTCAATCCGTTAGTACCCAATGCTTCCCCGTTAGAGTGTTAGCCGTATCTGTTTTCATGAGTCCATTAGTCTGATGATCTTTTCTCGTCAGAAAACTGAGGGACGACATTCGATTGGCAGACAGTTTCTAATAAACGAAACTCGAAAGACTGTCTTAAACGCTGAATTTCTTCACAAAAGTGTTCCTGATGCACCATTTATTGATGGGTAATTCACGAGCATAGTTCATAGAGTGAAGTTTATTCGGAATGTGCCACCGATCGCGAGCGTGAATTTGTGGCGTCACAACAGGCAATGTGATGTCTCTTTCGGGTTCTACAAGACGCACAAAGTCGATTGAAACGGCAAAATACTCGGAGACCAAATACTCTATCTTGAACGCTGAATTTCATTACAAAAGTGTTCATGAGGCGCCATTTACTGATGAGTAATTCACGAGCATGGTTGTTCATAGAGTGATTGTTTTTATTTGGAATGTGCCGCCGAGCTTTTCAATCTGTCCCAGGCACTCGGCATCGATTTTTAATCGCTTCATTTTCAAAGGAAAAAGTGACCTTTAACCCCGGCTGTCAAATATTTCAGTGCTGCATGCGGCTGTTGCCGTCACGGCTCGGTGCCCACATCATGTTTTTGCGGCAATTCTCACAACCAAAGTGATTTCAGAAATCTTTATTAGCTATAACAGTTGTATTTTTTGATCGCTATGCATTTGCTGACAAGAAAATAAGACATATAGTATTTGTGCTTACTTTTATGACGCTCAGGCTCACATTGTTACGAATAAAAATTATTCGTAAGTTGTTTACTTTGAGTAGCCGGTGCGCCAAGGACAACTAGACGCCGAATTTCTGCAAATTGCACCGGTGGCTGGAGCTTACAGAGAACTCTGGTTATGATGAGCGTTAGCCGTATGCATTCGTTAGACTACAAAAGATGCCTTGACTGTCGGCTGCACAGTGAATTGTTTATCGATGGCGGTCTGGTGTTGCTTTTTTGCCCGTTTACGACTCCATCTCTCGCTTGTTTCGTTACAGACAAACGCCGCTGTCGCGAAGAACGCAAACAGAAATGGAAAGTGAATGGTCAGAATATGTAAACGTTTAATAAACGGTGAGAGATAATACGTGACCGGAAAAAAGTTCATAATATATCCGCAGTTCATAAAATATGATTTCATTCACATCATGCACAACTTACGATCCGTTAGAAGTGGTGATCAGTCACTAGAACTTCAGGACAAACCGTCAGAACGTTTAATAACGCAAACTTTTGTAGCGTTAGAACAAACTGTTAGAACGTTAGAACAAACTGTGAGAGCGTTAGAACAAACCGTTAGTGCATTAAGACAAACCGTTAGAGCGTTAGAACAAACCGTTAGAGCGTTAACACAAACCGTTGGAAGGTCAGGGCTGAGCGTTAGAACGTTAGTACAAAGCGTTAGGATGACTTCAAAGCCGTTAGCAATCCATTAACAATCTGTTAGTTTTCTAACGATTAACGGATGATCGTTAGTGTAAGTTTTCCCATGGAGGGTCACATTTTATTGACATGATATTCGAGCAGTGAATTTCAGGAGACCTGTTTTTTTTAAACAACAGTAACTGCCATTATGCACAACCTAAAATGTTTCTCATCAGAGTTGAAATGTAATCCAGTATTTTGCCCGAACTGCTACAATGCATAACCAAAACACACTGACAAAATCACATCACAATCTATGAAATAGGCTGATATTATTCTTGACTAACAAAAAACGACTTTGTTTGCGAAAAATTGAAAAGAATTCTTTAATAGTTTACATTTGGAAGATAAAGTTCAAATGGCTGGAAATGAAAAGTTATACCAAATGGCAGCTTTGAACATCGCTCCACATTCCAACACGCAATTACGTGTAGAGTGTTCTGTTCTATTTTCTTTCACCTTGATCCATGTGTCAACTCATTTACTTCGGGGCGACACAGAAAAAGAAACTGTTCAAAAACCAGAGAAGACATTTTATGAGAAACGGGCTGCGTAACTTAACATTTGTATGCTTCATGGTTTTGGATCACTTAATTTCAAGACAGCTACAGTACAAGTCTTTTTGCGTAATTATAACTTATTTACGTACGCTCGCGCAATGATTTTTTTCTTTCTAACTGCATTTTAAATCATCAAGGAGTAAGACTATGAAACGCCTCATCTGACCTCCACCTCAGCGCTTCAGTTCGGGAGAATAACAGATTTGAATTATGATAATGTGTCAACTTGTCGGATAAACACCCAATGAAAAGCTTATTAGTCAATAACAGAGTGCTGTTAGTGAATAACGTTAGCCGAAAACAACATACTCCATGCACTGTTCATTTATTTGAAGTTCTGAGCGATGCTGTAGCTGTACATGATGAGATCAGTGTCAAGAAATTGTTCGAGTTCATATCAGTGTCCAAAACTGGTTTATTGTTTAAAAACTTCAAAAAACCGTTTCCTTCAAAGATCTGGACTGATCTATTCTGTGATTTCAAAAGGTTGGTATGATAGATCGAGCAACAGTCAATTTAAATGTTTGCATTAAAGAACTGCACAAAAACTTCGGTACAGCTTTAACACCAAATTAATATATTCACCCTGGCTACAATTTTCTTTTACAAGCAGCCACGTGGCGTAAAAGTTTTGCTAAACCCTGAATCAAAACGGTGAAAATAACATGACCTTTGCACCACTGCTGAAACTCCCTTAGTGATATTCACATATTTTGGCACCAGAGTGGGTTATTCCGCAAAGACTGACTTATTCTTTCACAGCGTCTTTACTGGGCGTACCATTCGAGTGTGTACGCAGAAAATTTGAAGAGGAGCAATGTAAACATGCAACGCTGAGTAACAGTGATGTGAAATGTTTCGGAATGTCAAGAAACTGTTCTCACTAACCTTTGCATGTATCTTCGTCTTCTTCCCTCGAGCCTGATATTCTGCAAACCAGTTTTGATGTCTTTGACACATATTTCGATGAACTATATTCAGTGTCATTTTTTCCCCCTGGTTCGTGAATGTTTTCATCGCTATTTTGACTTGCTTCTGCGCTGAGGGACGAAAGCCACCACAAATCGGAGCACTGTTCACGAGTTCTCTGTCAGATGGAGCGAGACTGCTCATGATCCGGGGGTGGGGAGGGTGGGGGAAGGAGAGTAAATAATGTGCTACTCTTTGAGCGGCGAACCAATTTTTTGCGAGCCATGCCACTAAGATTTTTTTTGTTTTTTTCACTTTATAAGATAATGTTAATGTGACATGTTTTGAAGAACTTCCAACAGGTTATTTCATGCAGAGAAGAAAATGTACATCAACATTAAAGAATCTTCTCTTCCTCTCTGTCTTCTGCTGAAGTCAAGATCAATTGCTCTATTACCTATAACAAATGCCGTCACAAAATCAGAGGAAAAACTTGCTGCTGCATTTACCGTGTGCTGGCCGTGGGAACCAAAGATTGCCAAGCAACTAAGATTTTTTCTGATTTTTTTTAACTTTTTAAGGTAACATTAACGTTTTACTCAGCAAATACTACACTTGGCAGAAGATACAAAGGTTTTCGATTTTCTTTCATGCTTGAAATTTCACACAAGTAGTTAATTTCAACAAATGGATTATAGCTTCAGATATGAATGAAATTTCAAGATTCCCTCACAAATGTTCATGTTTAAATCTTGATTAGGTAAACTAGATTAACATCCAAACGTAAACGCGCAAATGCTCAAGTGCGAGTTTATGTAATTATTATGATGATAGATCAAGAACATTACGAAGCACCGCCATGAAAGATGATAATTTTTCTTGCCTCCCAGTTATCCGTTGCTTTGTCTCTCAGGAAACCAGACTCTTATTTGTTTTGTTTTTTCAATAGTTTCCTTTGGCCTGTATAATTGAAGGACAGGTCAACTGCGAATTTCGAGCAGTTCAAAAAGTAGTAGACAAATCTTTGTTTAATTCTCCTCCAATGTGACAAGGTGTCCTACGTTCTGTGCTCTCTCACCCTCGTCCCAGAGGAGTTCTTCGCCGGTTCATGAAAAGAGAAAAAATCAAGAAAAACCTCCATGACCAGACTAGTGTTGTATCTAGCTTGCAGAACAGGCATATTTTTTGCGTATTATAGGCGAAGAGAAGCGAAATTGTGGTTTTTGGGCTCCATGCCTCACGCACAACTCTTCACGCTCGCCTCCCTTTCGCCTCTGGTAGAATACGCAAAGCATTTAGCCTGTTCTGCAGGCTATGCTATGATCTCTCCACAAAAACCATTTTGCTATCACTCATGTCTCTGATTGCAATGTTTCTGTCATTTAAGAAACTTGGGAAAGGTCATGCTGTCACAACACTTCAAGGACAGTGCATTGACTCATAAGGACCGCAGATGTTTTCCATCACTCCAATGCAAAGACTCCTGAAATTTCTGTCAGAAGTGAAATGGAATTTCTTCTGATCTGACTGGAATATTCGAGATTATCTCTGGGGGTGGTCCACTTATTTTGATCATACTCCGACCAATTTGCCTTCTACTTTTCACAAACTGTTCATTGCCGAACTTTTCTTCACTTATGAAGGGAATTTGGAAAAGGAATAAATCTGAATACATAATGGTTGGAGTCCGATTCCTCTTGGTTGGCCTGTTTTATCAGAAAGTGTATGTTGTTCTATTTTCCCCGGGCATACCCGGTCGCAAAAGCAAGTCAGGTACATATTTTTCACAGAAAGTCAACACCATCAGAAAGAAACTGATTTTCTAGCCACTATACATGCATATTTTTGAACCACACTTTTGAATCGAAATTCAACTTCAAATATTTAATAGCGTTTCATTCAGCACGTGAAAATGTTTGCATCATTCGTTTCGTTCCCATCGTTTAGGTCGTTTCTATCGTTTGCAGTATTTCTATCGTGGTTTGGTTATGCATTGTAGCAGTTCGGACAAAATACTGGATTATATTTCAAGACTGATGTGAAACATTTTAGGTTGTCAGTGCATAATGGCAGTTACTGTTGTTTAAAAAAAAAAATCAGGTCCCTGAAATTCACTGCTTGAATATCGTGTCAATAAAATAAGAGGCTTATGTTCCATTAAAGGAAAAAGAAAAAAGAAATCATTTTGCATGTTGTAAGTTCTGTTTTGGTATTTGATGTGATGTGAAATTGGAATTTATAATTTAGATAACACATCATCAAATCAGTGTCGGTTTCTAACTTCAAATATGCTCACAAGGTTTTCTTACAGGAGCTTGATTGGCTAGGATGGCTAATATTATCTGTTGAAACTCGAGTTGTTATAGACTGTTATTCTGTTATTCAATAACAAGCTTGCTATTGGTTCTAATGGATTTGTTAGCTGATAATATTAGCCCAGTTCCTGACCCAAGATAAGCTTGACCCTGATTGGCTCTAATGGCGGATAACAGTCGATAACAGCTAACACAAATTAGTCCCAAATAAATTGAACAAGTCCCAATTAATTTAAACAGGTGTTTTGAGGAAAAAGAACGCCCACGTTGAGAAGTCAGGACAGAAGTTGAGTCTTTTTTGTTTGTTCTTCTTGTTTGGTCCCCTATACTTTATTTTGTTTAACGCTTTGCAGGTGGAACATTACGGGCACTGCTGTACCTACTCCTTCCTAAACAATAAATTCTTTGTTATTGAATCATGCTTGTGTATCTCATGCAACTCTGCCTCGATGTCCTCAAGGGCCCTCTCTGCGACCTTACTCCATTGACTGGGATCATTGTTCATGATAAAAAAGTCCTTTCCCGTTTCTTTTTGGCCCAGATTCTGCAAACACAATGTAGAATGTCCTGAATGTACTTTGTGATAATCGGCCCTTTCAGTTTTTCGTAGGCCTCTTTAAGAACCACGTATTTGCCATAAGCCATAGCTACTATTAAATGTAACCAGTGCCCATCAGCCAAGTTTTTGCTGCCTTTCACTGTAAATTTCAGGCCCTCTCCCTTTTTCCTCCATACTCTGTTTTTCATGCTGGTTGCCACCTGAAGGGGATTTTGTTTAGGGACAAATGAGATACCATCTAAATAGTCATGGTACGGTTTTCACTGCTACGTGCTGGTTGCTATGCAAAGGTTTAACACGTTTAGCCTGCATGCATGGCAACCATTCTAGTATGAAAAGTTTTTCAGCATTCTGGCCAAGAGCAAATGGGAGCTTGCTTATTTTTCAAGAAAACAAAATCACTCAATTTGTATGGTTTAAATTCTGGATTTTAGTTGCATGGGAAGCAGACAAAAAGTTACTGTGTATATGTTATATGTTTTCTTTGATTTACCTTTTTTTGGATTGTCACTAACAATATGTTTTCCATGAAGGTACAGTGCAATACAAACAAGTTAAAATTTAAATATCTTTTGAAATAAAATATACAAATGTATTGATGTTCCTTTGAGGAATAAGAACCAATTAAGGACCTAATAAGCCTGAATTGTGAATAACTACCCTGAAATAAAAGAACCTGTGCAGCCTGACCTTGAAAATTCTAGGTTCTTATAAGCAGGTGTTTACTATAATTTGTGCACCCAGATGGAAAGAGTTCATAGCTTCTGACTTTATCAGTTTATTACAAGTCAACAGGAGCCGCATAACATCCCTGGCTGCAGCCAAAGTCGATTTACTGCATCGCTGGCCACATTCTTTGTGTATGTACTTTGTGTGTTCTGAATGTTCAAGGGAAGGATTTTCTATTTTCTTGCGTTATTTGACCATTTCCATCTGGTGTTGTTGTTGCACACCAGTACATGTGATTTGATATGGACTGGCAGCACTGACCAACCTCCTCACATTCTTTTTTGTTAGCAAGTTTTTCAATTTTTTACATGAACATAGAATAAATGTTCAACATTAAATTAATGTTACAATGCCTCAAAATGCTAATGTATAGACTTGAGGGTTACAGTGTACTAGTTTATTGCTGATTAAAGTGAGAAAAGTTTATTATACACAGGGAATGGAATCAGCTGTAATGATTCTTTTGCACCTAACTTTCTGCCAAAGTTAGGTGCATAATTGGTATTGGTTTACATTATTCAGTTTACCTTTGGATACATACCAAATGTTAAAGTTGTGAGAAGTATCTGGTAGGCTTCTCTGAATCCAACCTGCATTTTACTTGTGCCTGTCAGTAATAACCTGTGCTATTTTGAGTCCAGGATTTGAAATCACTTCAATGGCCCTGACGAAGCCTTCATGCTCCGTCCAGAAACTATTTTGGGGAGTCACACCTGTCATAACCAGCCAGTACCAGGCAATCCTCCTTTTCACACAGGCTATCCAGATGCTGCTATTGATGTTCCCTCCATTGTTGGATTATGACAGTGTTGACATAACAGCTCATATGGTGGTAAAAGGTACACTCTGAAATGGCTGCCATGTTCATGAACCTTACCATTCATCATCATCATCATCATCATCATCATCATCATTTATTTGCCTTTATATTACAATAGTTCTCCAGGTATTGGCTGTCTGTAATGCTGTGAATGCATAAAAATGTTATTTTGATTATCACTTGTACTTGCAAAATGAGAGTTGATAGCAACATGTGTTCTCATCAACATCAGAGTTAGCACTCATTCATGTTTAATTTTTAACCAGAGGTGGGCACCCTAATTTACAGAGATCGAGGATGCTCCTCAAACCTTTTAGTGATTATAAAAAATGGTTATGTTATCCCTGGTGTTCGGCCTAAAAAAGTAGGCAGCAGTAGCTTTTGTGGTACCTTTATTGGGTAGTTAGCCAAAACAATATGATACAAGATAATGGGTTGTTTTAGAATTGCTACCTCATGGGAAAGAAAAGAATTAAGCCACTCCCACAAAAGAGGATCTTCATACCTCTTAGCAGTTCCTTTCAAAATTTCCAACAACCCCCTTGCCCTCCCCCCAGAAATTGTCACTGCCATGGCTACTATATGTCTTTTTCAGTTCATCAACATTCACCCGAGAGTAGATTGGAAGCTGAAAGCAACAAGTTGCCAGCAGACTTTTTCCCTTTCACTTCACAAATGGCTAGCTCAACCACATTTCAGTTCTGGCCAGAGCACCACTGGCCAATCTTGACCATTGTGCCTATTATTTTGATAACATGCACCTCTCCAGGAAAATAAAATAATAATAATATTAATAATAATAAATAAATCACTTTACTGAAGTGTTGAAGTGTTTAGCACTGCTGTGCTAATGGTGGACACTGAAATAAGCAAAAAAATATCAAATGAACAGAAACTTGGTAAAAATGCCACCTGGCAGGACCAGCTGGCTATTAACAAAGCATGGAGAGGTTGGATATGGGATGACTAAACACAAATCCATCTAGTGGCAGGAAGGAGGATTTGAACTCTGGACCTCTGGATTACAAATCCAGAAAGCTAATTGCTAAGCCACCCCGCCTCCACAACCAGCACAAATAGGACAGGAAGCAAACAAACCCAATAGGGAACTCTCAAATACAATACATTTTCTCTCCTCACGGGGCTTCACACTTTCTCTTACATTTGCAGACCTTTCTAGAAGAGTACAGGAATATGCTTTGTATAGTTTTATCTCTATAAAATAAACCAACTACAATATTGCAACTTTTACAAGGAAAATCTACAAATACCTGGTAGTTCACGAAGAAGACAAGCTCTGTGCATGGGGGTAGAAACACAACAATTACTTTGTTTCAGTCTTTTAGTCTTGGATTTACCCCCCTGGGCCAGGCCTTGTTTTTCAGATGTCCACATTATCGTATGTGCCAAAAGTCCTGAAGGAGACTTGCAATACTACAATATATATTTATTTATTTCTTGGTCACAGGGATATATATGAAGGCCAACAGGTTTCTACAACTGCTGGCATTTGTTTCTCAATTTTGAAAAGTAAAACTTTTCTTCTTGTCTTGAGACAGGGTGTAAATTATATTCATCTATAATCATGCAGAGGTTTAAGCCAAGGTGATGAGCATATCTTTCACGCCATCCATTATTTCATTTTTATCGAGAGTGATCATTCTCCATGTTTGGAGTTGCACCAATTAGTACAGACCAAAAAAGCTGAGCTTCAGAAGAGGTAATAAAAAGACAGGTTAGCGTTTTTCTTTCTCCGGAGGTGGCATTTATCATGTCCTTTGATTAACTTTCTAAAAAGTGTCAAATTTGTGGGTAGAATGTGATGAATTATTTTGTATTCGAAAATGGCAAGTCTAGTGTCTTTGGTAACATTAAATGGAAGGCTGTAAATGAGCTGTATTGTCTGTTCCTTTGATTGGCTTCTTTCATCCTTCGTTCAGCTGTAGGGGTAACAAATTTACTCAACCCTTTCATGTGCAGAACTATTGGCAAAATCACAGATTTTGACACTGTTGTACATTTTTGATCATATCTCACCAACTATAATGCCCAGAGACTTCATATTTTCATACATAGTTAACAAGTCAATGCCCTTTATTTTGATTGACAGCTGTCATAATTTTTGCATAAATTACTGACTTAAGGCATAAATTATGACAAATATTAGATAACCACACTGATAAAATGTCTATAATATCGATCATTTTGAACCATCTTTAAACATGAACAGTTGTTGAATACAGCACAAAGCATGTGCATTTAATTGTTCTAAGAACACACATTTAAATTGTTCACTGAAATTCCATGCAATAAACAAAGTTCTCTTCACTCTTTCTTTGTCAGTGTCTTGCAATCAAAGGTGCAGTTTCCTTACAGCATGATAGATTAGTAAGATTTCTATAAGATGCTTATGTTAGCTACAATTACAACTATGATTTTTAATATAATTAAATTACATCAAATCGTCAATTAAAACATTGAACCTTCAGTTTTTAGGTTTCTGAGGTTGTCTTCATACAAAAAACAAGGATACTCGTCATGACATTGAGAATTACACAGACCCTTGTTACATTGTCTACAGCCAAAGCAAGTTTCCTTTCTTTTGGCTGCAGAAACCCCAATACAACATTGTTCACACCTACCCCCTTTTCTTGATACCTAAGCTCACAATATTTAGACTCATGACCAGGCACTCTTACAACTGGTAAAGTGTACTGGGGTTTTGGAGGACCTGGTCTCTTCCTGCATGAAAAGGTCCCCACTAACCCTTTGACAACCTGGTAACAAAACATAACCTGGCTTAGAGGCTTCTGGCTTTACATTTGGTGGATTTTGCACCAATTTGAATGTTGACAATAAATATTGTAGGCAGTGACCATTGTCAAGTCAAGTAGAAAGTGAAAAAGACGCCTCCACCACCTTCTTGACTTTTTGTCAATAGCGTAACTCTGCCACAGTTGGTCAGACTTGTCGACTGCACCCATGTTGGCATTGTAATTGTGAACACATGGTGGAGAATTGATTTGAACCACAGTACCGTCCTTTTTTTCTTTCAACAGTGCTGGTACCATATGAATTGTGAACATTAGATACAAAAGATACCACTTTTGTATCATGCCAAACAATAGTATGATATTCACCCCTCTTCACTGACTTTAGCATTGCTATGTCTTTTAGACAGGCTGGGTAGACCTTTTATTTCAAATTGTCCCAACACTGTAAATACTAGCATTCTCCAATTGTCTCATCAGAGGAATACCACTGAAAAAATTATCCACATAGACAACATGGTTGTTGGTCCAAGGTTGAGTAAACGAAAGGCTGTGACAACTCTGTGAGCTAACCAATACTTAGTATTCCCTGCTTTCCAAGGTACACTTGCAAGTCAAAGACATATGCACAGTCAACATGCTAATGCCCATATCTTGCTGCCATGTTTGACAGGCTTCATACGATTCTTCCCCTTTACTCAATCATAATTTCTTCCACAGAAACATTTTGCCCAATGTAAAATTGATCTTAAAAGATGTCACAAGCTCAACAAACATTGGCCTTATTTTCCAAATTTTGTCATAACCTTGCTAACCTTTTTTGGGCCTGGTAAGATCATCGTTGTCTGTAAGATGCAAGTAGTTCCTCAGTTGATGTCATCTTTTTGAAGTAAATACTTGGGCAAAGGCTGGAACACCCAAAACCCAATCAGCTTCATTTCTGGCACTTTGTGGAGTCCCATACCAAACAAGAGTCCAACAAATGCTCAAATTTCCTCAATCTTTGTGTCGTTATCCAACTGTGAAACTCCTTGCCAAAATCAATATTTGTTTGTTTCCTGGGTGATCAAAGTCCAGAGTTGTTCTGGGAAGAGAAGATCAGAGAAGTCCACAGGTTCAGCATCTATACCAAGGAGCTGTGTTGTCCATGACAGGCAGTAAATTCAGGATTCTGACGAATAGTCTACTCTTCTCTTTGACTCCAAAGAACATTTCCATGTCTAACAGGTGGGTTGTCTTCACTTTCACTTTATTGCTTCCATCACCTATTACAATGTATATTATTTATCACTTTATTTGTTGATACAAAACAAGTGATGAGGAAGTCTATAGAAAAGCAAAAAAAATGCTTGAATTTATAGATCCCTAATAAGAAATTTATTAACTGTGACTTACAATTATGTACTATATTATATTAGTAGAATTCTACTAGTATACTAATGCAAATGCTACAATCCAGTTGGTTGAGCTACTCATATACTATCAGCCATTAGAGTACAGTGGCTACCAGTCGTCCATGAAATGTGATGTTTTTAATAGTTTTCTTTAGTTTTGGAAGGAATTTTAGATGTAAACGGGTAATTAAATTCCCAAGAAGACTAGAAGAAACACATTTATCGTTTCTTGACTTAAAAAACTTCAAAATTTTGAAAAAGCGGGTATGCGCATAAACAACTACAAATTTGCCAAGGACAGTTCGATATGGCAACTTTGATTAAGGGTAAAGTTCAATAATGTGTGGGTGTTACAAAAATTGTTACATGAGTTGGAATATTCGCGAATATTTCGCAAATCTTCTCGCATATTAATTAGTTTTGTGTCACGGTGACTAAGCAATTTATTTTAGTCGTTTACGCCTTCTGCTGTAAATAGTTTTACATCGTAATGTTATTTTATTTAGTAGAGCTGGAAAGATCTAGAATGTTATGCTGTAAAGTATATAAGCAAATCGGTGTAGTTTTTAAGTGTTTTTTTCCCAGGAGTGTTTAGAGAGAATTATCTCGTCAGTCAGTAGTGCTTACTGAACTGTGATGAAGGTCACGTGTAAAGTATCGACAGAGGTCGTGTTTGTTTAAGTGTAACAGAGAGGTTACATGGATATCTAGCAGAAGCTGTGTTTATACAAGAGTGACGGAAGTTTAAGTGTAGTTACAAGCCTAGAGTGTGCTTGTTGTGAAGTCTTGTGCAGAAATACTGCGTTCGTGTGGAATAAATAACCTTGTTGCTGTTTCCGACATCCCTGCATTCTGATTAGACTACAAACTACCTTGTACCACTTTAAACGTCGAACTTGCAACAGTGGGAAAATCATTGGAAACCGTTATTTGTGTTAACTTCAGTTAGAATTCTACTAAAATGATTAGATTATTCTCTCTCGATTTCTATGAGGTGATAGTTGATTCGGCCCTCAGCCTCATCAACTATCACCTCATAGAAATCTTGAGCTCATAATCTAATATCTAAATGGTATTATATTTAATGGTATAACTGATACTAATTATCAAACTTGAAATTACCCAAAAAAATCCCATGAAAATTGTCAACGAAGCAATAAGTAACAAAACATTATTTATAAAAGGGATATTTTGACTGCCGCTATCTTTGTCTATTATAGATCTTTTTATGA